>DWFO01005888.1:0-10228 GCA_018246595.1 Mimoniades nurscia nurscia
ATTCCATCGTGGGACTTAAAAGTAACTGGTGAAACGTGGGAATGTTCTACATTCCTCTGCCTATCTCTTCGGGGATTGCAGGCGTGAAGTTACTTTACATAATAATTCAATTTTATTCTAGATCGTTTCGCCATGCTTTACTTGGATGAGACTGGGGAGTGCTCTGATCAAACTGTAGAAATTATACATATTACTTTAAAAAGTCGTGTTTGATGGATGTACACAACAAATGAGGAAAACATGTGTCACGGGAAATAATATGATTTTTTCTATAATGACGTTTAAAAGACGATTGAGAACATACATCAGCAAATTGGTTTTGAGAATCTAGAGATTGCTGCGATTGTTTCATTTGTACTGTAGCACGTACGTACATTTTACGTTTCCGACAATTTTATAGTGTAAATTTATAATTTATGATGCACAAAAATGAAATATGTATATGTGCGCTGAGGTCGCACGACATGATTCTCATTTGAACAGAATGACCGCGTCACCGGTGTAAATTGAGTCGGTTTAGCTTTATGACGCGCCGGCCATTGTCTGCCGGCTGAACAATGACAATGTTTCCGGGCCGCGTAAAATAGATGAGTTCATAAAAGCCCAACGAGCCAGCTTAAAGTCAATTAAGCCGACAGATGGTTTACGATCATAGGTGCCACATCCGAGACATTATAATTCACTGGCCAGAGTTAAAAGTGAAACATTATACAGCTTACAAATTGAATCAACTCCATCATAGTTAATCGTGTAATTCATGTCATGTTTCATGTCTCCGCTTAAGTCATTTTGACATCGCTGAGACTCTATTAATACATAATGCAAGCTTACCTCGCTCTGACAGTTGTAACGACGACCCCAGGTGGCTGTTCTTCAGCAACAGAGGCAACGTAGAGCGCTTGCTCGAAGTAGGGCGATTGGTTTCGCAACTCCCTCTTAACTCTTCTAGCGATATCCGTGTCATTGAGCTCTTGATGGTGATAAACTATCTTCAATCTATGATCAGAGTCAATGATATTAGTCCTGTCGCAGTTAAACGTGAATAGAACAGACACTTTCCACATTGGCTCCTGAATGCATACGTCATTGCTTGCAACTAAATCGCCTTGACTGCTTTCGATCATGAATCTAGGATCGCTCACGTCCAGGAACTGCACTTTGCACATCTTTTGCACGGTCCGGGGTAGGAACGCCATCAAGGAATTGACAAACTGTGACCGTTTCAGACAAATTCCTTGCCACCGATCCGTCGTCGGTATGGCGAAACTTGCGTATGTTTCGGAAATCCATTGTTTAGCCTCCGCGATTTTTATATCTATGGCCATATCAAAGGGCACCATTGAAAGAGATCTCTTTGTTCTATTTCTATCTACAAAATCTTCGAACATCGCATTTGACCAAGGATAAGCCGTGGACAATACATTATACTGACTAGATAGCAATTCTTGCTCTTCTAACAACCGCCAATCTACCGTCTCCGGATAGATCGCTTGGCGTTTATCTCTCGGACGATCTTCTTCGTACTGAATCGCCGCATCGTTCTGATCGTACACGCGATCAAAATCTATGTCATATAAATCAGAATGTCTCCGGCTGCAGTCCTCGCCGGTAACCAGCACGCGAATAGGGAGGCTATAGTAGTCGATATCGCGGATGCGGTCCGATGTGGAATCGACATAGAAAGTGAAGAGGTTAGGGTAGAGTACACCGTCGCACCGGAGTCGTTTTCTCGAGGTGACGAGGCCGGTGGTGCGGTTCACACGGAGGATATGGTGGACGAAGTTAGCGGTGCGGTGTACATCGATAGTGTAAGAGCGTTCGGAACCCAGCTTGTAGACGGCGGCGTCCAGTATCTCGTGGCCGGCTGGCGCGGTGTCGGACACCAGCACAAGGTAAGCCCGCACGGTGGCCACCGCCAGCGTCGCGATCACCGCGTGCGCCCACCGCGCCATCATAAGTGCTATTCACCTACAGCGCCGCCGCCGCGTCCGCCATGCATTCGCGTTGCCCATCTGCAACAATTGAAATAAATTTAATTTCAGACAATCAAACGTAAAAAGATTATTACAGTTACAATATCCATAAAAACGATGTAATAACAACTTTGTACCATTTTCCTAAAGTTGTAGATATCCAAAGGCCATTCGGTCGACATGAATTGGAACACATACATAAGCAAGAAAGGCATTTCCAATTTACGTTTATTATACAAAAGCATCATATATTTGCATTCAACGAAAGAGCGACACAGTGTCGTCACTCATCGTTCTGTGACGAGAGTTTATGGCGCATAATAAGCGTGCGTTGGCAGATTGTCGAAAACACGAGGTAATGGGTCAGAAATATTACATCAGTTTGTCTTTGTCCGCTGAACTGAATACTAAAATGTTGTAAGTTATTTGTCTGCGTTAGTTTGTCTACTGCATGAGTGAGTATTAATATAGCGAATGTTGAAATAAAAATACAGAAACTTCTTTATTATCAACATAAATCCTTCTATCGATCTGTAATTGGACACGGATTTCTACTCAAGAAGAGCGAGCTCTTACGCGGCAAAGTGCGGTTTGGAAAACATCACACGCATTCAACAGCCTTGTAGAAAACTCTAACGTACTCGTTTGTAGGTTGATGAATAAAACGTAACATTACACCGGTAATCACCGAAGCGGTAGGCAGAGATGTAGTAAGTACACCCCTGAGTTTCACCAGTTACGTTTACGTTCCACTACATAATAGGTTGTGAGCCTATTGCCAAACACCAGGCACATATATCCAGAGTCCGAACCACTACTAGGAAATCTACGTTAGCAAATAATATTTTACCTTAAAAGTCACATTATATTTTAGAGAGTGAGAATCATTGCAAGGAGTGAGAATATCAACACATAGGTATGTGTCAAATACCGATTTATAAAAAGTACCTAATCACCCAATGTTTTTTTACAGAACAATCGAAATATGAAACAATCGAAATATGAAACATGCAGCGCTATATGATACGTGAAACGCGATACAAAATTAGGAGTTTAGAAGAACAATAATAATAATAACAAAAGCTTTCGCAGCGAGTAACAAGCCTCCTAAACAAGCGATGCTAATCCGAAATTAGGGCGCCAGTGAAAACATAAAGCGCTGCTTAATACTATCGCCAGTTCGCTAACAATTACACAACGCAGGTACGTTTATATGAATGCAGATTGCGTTTCGAAACGCAAGTATCGAGTATAGTTGTGCATTTGATGTATCATAGTTATTGATACACATTTTATCTTAATATAAAAGTAATGAGATGAAGATAAATATGTATTATAGTTTTAGAATGAATTAACTGCCTCGTCGGTCTTGTCGTTTCAAGCGCATCTGCTGAGCATCAGTTCTCCGGGTCATGTAAAGTATTACTGGGTTTTTTGTACGGGAAGCACGGAGTCCGGTATCGTGTCCGGTATATGGTAGTGGCATGGTTAACCTCTATTACGTGGAGGGGTATATAACAGAACTTGTGAATAATCGGAGTGTACATTACTCCTCTGCCAACCCTTTGTGGGGAAATACAGACATATCATTTTTATCATAAGACTAAGACGAAATTATATTGACCAAACACATGAGTAATTTTTTGATGAGAAAGTCAGAATTTTCGAAAGTGATCTGTGTACAAAAGATGCGATAAATGGTGAAGAAGCACCGCAGGTCTCTAAGGATAGAGATATTTTTAATTCGATCTCTTTATTTACCACGTAAGAGACCTAATGTGATTATATCATCATCACCATCATCATCATCAACCTGACTCAATCCACTGCTGAACATAATTTTGCCCACAAGATCGCCATCGCCATTATTATATAATAATAAATATAACCTTTTCCGCTTCTGTATGCATGCACCCGCACTGCAAACACCCCTGATGTACGGCAACGTTCGTGCCGAAATCGGTTACGGTCAATAGATTAATGTCGGCAATTAAAGGTGAGTCCGTGTAATATCCGTCGGTACGTACGAAAATGTTCACGCCGAGTGAAAATCCAAAATTACACCCATTATAAATTACACCAGCCGATATATTAACAGATCCATTAACAGTGCTCTGTGCTGAATTATGTTAGTACAGCAGTAATTTTCCTGTAATTACTAAAGCACTATGAAAATAGACTACTGTCAGTTAATAAAAGCAATTAGACTTTGATATAAAATCATGATTTGGTATTTTCCTAGAAATTCAGTATAATTTCGTTAAAATTAAAACGAATCGAACATTACATGTTATTTACATATCACAACTACACAGGAAAGTTTAATATATCTTACATGTTGGATATTAATAATAGAACAACTGAATACTAAGATTCCGTGTCGGGGCGGAGTAAGAATACATTTCTGGACCCCGAGCCCGGATACAGAGTGTCGTAGGAGACGACTAAATTCGGCGCTAGCAGATCGGGTATGGCGCGGGCTGCCTAGGCAAGTTACATGCCCTGACCGTCTACGGGCAGCAGCGCAGGCGCTACGAGAAGATGTGCTCTGCAATCCTCAACCCGCATGCCCAGCGTGGGGATTGTGGGCATATCCCCTCAGGGGAAGCCTATGTCCAGCATGTATGTCCAGTATGTATGGGATTAACTATTTTGGGGAAATTGAAATGAATGTAAATATTACTTTGAAAATAGTCGAATCTATCCCGAAAAAACACACTTAAGTTAAGCCGAAACATATTTTAATCACGTATGTACCTATACAAATATTTACGAAACGTTTAACACTAATACAATTTACTAAAACAATATATTCCTGCATTAACTCCGACTTCCTCTATTTCCACTTTTACTCTCGTTTAATGTACATTAAGCGTAAAATTACGCAAGCCTGTTTCATACTCGCAATTCACTCGAAATGACCACAGAAATGGAACTTTAAACAGCTTTATTCCTCAACATTAGGCCTGTTATAAAGTGCTGACCTTACGCCGGCCACCCGTAATGAAAAGCAAGAATTACCGCGGCATAACATCGGGTTCGCCGAGTAATGGAGGAATTGGGAGACGGATGTGTTGCTACTAAAATAAATATATAGTTTCATTAGGTTGATTTGATTTTATTTCGTTCAATATAATGTTTGGTTTTAGAATGTTAAGCATGATTTTAGGTTTACAAGATTAGCTGTTAATAAAAATCTATCCTTCCCTTTTGTAATTGTATTAATATTTTTTTTCTAACATTTACATGTTACCTTACCTCAACTTTTCAAATGCCAATTGGCATTAATCCCGCCCTTTGTTAACAACAATAACGGATAAATAAATAAGTAATTGTATGTATGTTTTCTATATTTTAATGTATAAAATTATTTTCATATTTTTTTTTACATTTATTATTGCAAGTACTACAGTATAAATATTACATGTAATTATTGCTACGTCCGGTTCCTTTAGTTACAGATACGGAGTACCTACCGAATACCAAATAATTATATCTTTACAAACCTAAGGTTAAATTCAATAACAATCGTATCATTTCCAAGTTGAAAAACTTTGTCACGTTTCTATAAAAAAAAACAATTTTTACAACGTCGTCGGTATTTTTGCGAATCGACCCCTACAGTATTAACGTATCGACCTCAATGGCCGCCCCGCGCTAATGGTGCTATCTATTAAACGTGTCCGGAATCGTCGATTCGTTTTCTATCCCGGCCTTTCCCGGTCATTTGGTTTCACCTATATATTCATATATGTACCTACTATAATTCCGTTTATTTCCCTATCGACGCAATTTCATAAATTGCGCTCGATGAATTCTAAGCACGGGTGTGATGTGTTTTGTGAAAAATTTAGTTTTATCTACGTTTTCTGATCTACTAAAGTTTTTTATATTAAAGACATTATTTGTCCCACAATAGAGATATACCACCATGCCAGGTCCTTGACCGGGTAGATTCCAGATATTTCTATTACCTGACTTGACTGCCTAGTTGTTTCAGTAGTTGCACGCGCGACTGCGTCCTGGGTTCGAGCTCCGAGTCAGGTACTACTGGATTTTTCTAACTAGAAATTCCTAGGAGCGGCTCGAAGTTTGTCTGGATTTGAGTCTAGTGTATGGAAATAAGTTCACCTTCTAGTACCTACATGGTGGGATGTAAACGTACGGTGAGAAGTGGCACAGCACTACACTCCTCTGCTCATCTCTTCAAGGATTACAGGCGTGATGTTACGTGTTACATCTTACAGACCTGACACATGCATCTTCTACATTGTGAAATTCACGGTGAATAAAAGTTTGATTTGGATAGCATATTTTACAAGTTAATTTGTAAAAAAGCATAGTTTCAAGTTTATTTGTAAAAAAGCATATTTTACAATTTTATTTGAACGTTGTAAGTACCGAATTACAACAGGTTTAATCCATGGACGTGTTATGTGCGAATAACGCAAGAACTTTGTAATAACCTTAGTTTGATGAAGGACTCGCTCTAGCACTAAAATAGAGGTTTACGATCCAACAAAATCCCGCAAACGAAACGTATCAGGAGCTTACCACTGTATTTGATTTACTGTGGCTTTTGAAATAACAATTCAGTTTAATAAAAAAGTGGATAACAGATAAGATGGATAAGTGGATAACAGAAAAGTGGATAACAGATGGATAACAGATAAAGTAAATAACAATTCAGTTTAATAAAAAATTTGGAACTGAAAATTTAAATTAGAAAAATCCTATAGTGCCCGACCCGGAATTTGAACCTAGGACTTCTCCATCGGCAGTTGGCAGTTGCGCTTACAACCGACATGATCAACGAAGCAGTCAATGTTTATGGAAACAGTATTTTTAAAGGAATACACGGTTGTATATTAATTACATATCCTGAGAGGAAATACATCTTCGAACGTTATATCTATGTATAAGCGATACAATGATGCGGATGACAATTATAATTATTATATGTTATAATATATTTATATGTTTACTTATATCATATTTAGTAAGTAGTACCTACAACTTATGAATACGACTTATCAATAAAGCTTCCAATTAAGTCTAAAATAATTTTTCCAGTTTAAATACACGTATAATCTTTATTCATAATAATAAATATGGTTGATTTCAGACGACGTACGGCCGCAATATGACCTACATTCCTGATTGAGAGCTGAAGCCGCCAGCTTCAGGCCGTAATTTTGAATTTAATAAATTTTTTGGCCTCCCTTGAGGGGTTATGCCCTTAATATCCAGAGTGGAGATTATGGGCGTATCCCCTCGGGGGACGCCTGCGTCCAGCGGTGGACTTCAGTAGGCTGATGATGATAAGGATTGTTTTTTAATTTTGTAAATCTAAGATTAAATAAGAAATACAAATACATCATGAGAGAATTTAGGAATTACGAGCATAACGTCTGGGACTAGGCCTACGTCCAGCGGTGGACTTCAGTGGGCGGATGTTAATTATGATTTTTTTAAATTCTTAAGACAGAAATGCAAATACAGCATGAGAACATTTCAAATTCAACCAAAGATAAGTACAGTATGATGAAAAGAATTTTACAGTTACAGTAATGTTATACGTCACATAAAATAAAGGGTGAG
The DNA here is from genome assembly GCA_018246595.1 of Mimoniades nurscia nurscia. Lineage (NCBI taxonomy): Eukaryota > Metazoa > Arthropoda > Insecta > Lepidoptera > Hesperiidae > Mimoniades > Mimoniades nurscia. The sequence goes on from DWFO01005888.1 coordinate 7,575, forward strand.
CTGTATTGCTATATATCAGACACGAATATAGACTTTCAACCTTTGGAAAATTCAAGTTAGGAAAACCGACTAATTCATTATCCGGCCTGAGATCGAATCTAGAACCTTCGGAAGAGCAGTCTCCTTTGCAACCAACCAAAATCAAAGATGCAGTCAGTACACAATGATTTAATTATTTCAGTAAGGGTCATTTTAAATATAAGGTTGCCGTACATTATGTTTTAAGTTAAAATTTTTGTATCTAACTACATATATGTATGTTACAAATATTTTCTGGCCTTCGAATTTCATAAACTCAAACATAGTTCAATAATAAAGTGAAAGGCAAGCACATAAGAGTACAATACCGATACCAGGAACTATTAAAAAAATATTTGCTTTTGTATCAGTTATTTCTACTACAGCTTAATTGTGTACTCCACTGGGAGTCGAAATCGGTTCCACAATGACCGCCGTAATAAGGTTTTTGCCGTTACAGTCGAGATAATTAGGTTTCGATACTGTGTGCGCGTGCCTCCATGGGACGCGTGAATACCTTTCGACAAACGAATTGCCATCGGCCCATCGTACGAATAATTTTAAAATAAAATATAAGAGAATTACACATTTATACAGCATTATAAATTAGTGACATAGTGCTTCAGAATTGTAATTTCGTAGTATACTTTTGAAATTAATTAAATTGTATGTATTTAACCTTTAACCTTTCCTTGTATTTAACCTTTCCTACACTGTATATTAATACTTGAAAAGAAATATTTGTCAATATTTTCACAAAAGATGGACCCACGGCGCAGTATCCGCCACATTTGTTGTCGTTAAAGTTAAGACTACCTTGTTGGTTGGTTGGTTGCAAGTGCGACTGCCGAACGGGAGGTCCTGGGTTCGATTCCCGGGTCGGGCATTACTAAATTCTCTAATTTAGATTTTCTAGTAGTGGCTCTGAGACTGGATATGTGCCCGGTGAATGGCAATAGGCTCACCACCTAATCCATAGTGGGACGTAAATGTAACTGGTGAAACGTGGGAGTGTTCTACATTCCTCTGCTTACCTCTTCGTGGATGACAGGCGTGATGTGACGTTTACGTTGAAAACTTTTCTTTTATCCAGCAATGTAAATACGATTGCTTTAGCTTTGAGCGTGCCTGTACCTCATTCTATAGGATCACCGCTTAACGCCAGGTAGCCCGCGCATATAGACGGCCACTAAGAGTGGCGCAGTCTAGATTATTAATAGATAAAAAGCGTACGCGAATGATATACCCGGTGTAACTACGGCGTTATCGGCGCCCTAATTTCAAAAGTTACGCGGACGTTTCGCGTGTTCGACGTGCATATATGTATAAAATGGCAGTGAAGTAGGTACAAGACATCTCGAAGTACACATACTACTTGGAGATCACGTGACGCATGTGACCATTATCGCACACAGATATCGCCCCCGCCACCCTCAATATCCACGTCCCCAAAGTATCCGATATTTACTTGAAACTGTAACAGCCGACGCCAGTGTGCGAATTAATGTGATATCCTCATAGGTCACGTTCTTATAAGAACTCTATGTATAATTCACTTGCGAAATGATCAAATATCACTGTTAATTAAATATAACGACGGTTTTATAACTAGCCTGGTAAGGAAGGTCACCCATTAACTTGATGTAGACTTGGAAAAATTATATGCAACGTACATTGAATAATAGCTACGGACAGGACCAGCCTTATCAATATAATATCCGGTAACGAGCTGCATGCGAGATCAAACGATATAAAATACGTTAATCAATTAACCATATGATTCGCCATATGGTTCATTTCAATGCCAATGCAGCAAATGTTTGGTAACCCGTATCAGGTTTACAATAATGGTGGAATTTGGTTTGATTGGCTGCAGGTGTTCTCTGCGCACCCCGCACGAAACCTTACATGGCGATATAACAATAAGCATTAATAAATTTCTAGAAACGTCTATCTTCTGTCATTTCTACTTGTAAAGTTTTACATTACATAGTACCTACAGGTACTAATGAAAACCGTAAAATAAGGGTATCGACTTTAATTTCCGTTCTATTAAAGACAAGACGATGTATTATGTATCACAATATGATAAGATTAAAGATACTCTTAAATAGTTTCCGGAATACTGTATTAAAATATTAAAAATATTATTAAACAAGGAAATAATAAGAAAGATGTAGCCTTTAAAGATATTAAGTAATAATAGTCTCGTAATAGTATTTCTAAATAAGCGCCTGCATGTAGAACAGAGCAAAGAAGTATTTATGTACCGTATGTTAATAGGCAGGCATTTTTATTGCTAATTAATCGCCCTGCATACATAACCGCATGAATGACATCCAATATACTAACGCCATGAATGCGTTGTTACATTATGTAACAAAACAAAATGTTATACGATTTATATTCATATTGTATACATAATATACGTACATGTATACGTTTCGTTTGATGAAAATTATTCTTTTTTTAATTAAAATTAAGTGAAAATTAGCGCTGTGGTACTCTCTCTAATTTGATAAATCATACTGCCCAAAATATATATTTGGTAATCATACGTGCATAATATGTGAACAACAATAAGCCCAAACATGAATGTGCTCTTGTTGATCTTCAACCAAAAGCCTGTTTATTTC
>DWFO01005889.1:0-10227 GCA_018246595.1 Mimoniades nurscia nurscia
TCTGCCTACCTCTTCGGGGATTACAGGCGTGAAGTTACTTTTTTTTTTTTTCAAAATCTTAAAATTCTCACCGAACCAAAGAGCCATATAAACTAGGGCCATGTAGGGCATGGAAACAGCCCTGATGAAGGGTAGAAGTGGAAAATGGCAGGTGGTGGGGTCTCCCCATCTCGCATTCATGGCAGCGCCGCCTCGCTCGTCGGGAATGTCGAATAGCATTGCTATACCTGTAAATACACATATTGTTTAAGAATACTAAATTAATAAACACAAGTAATTAATTTCTATTTTGGTTTCTTGTTTTAATTCCCATTTCCTTTTTTATCTTTCTAGTTAATGAAAGGAAAGCAACGGTTTTCCTTTCATTAAGTAGTTTTGAATGGTTTAGTACTTTTTAATCACATTTTATGTAAATCACAATAATAATAATATGACCCTAGTCATTAAGTTCGACATACATATATAACAATCTGCGTACATAACATAAAAATAACATCACGCCTATACGTCTGAAGAGGTAGGCAGAAAAGTGTAGTAGGTACACTCCCACGGTTCATTAGTTACGTTTATATCCTGCTATTGAATAGGTGGTGACTATATTGTCATACATCGGGCACAAATTCAGACTACGAGCCATTGCTATAATATCTTAATTAGAAAAATTCAATAGTACCCGGCCCGGGAATTGAACTCAGGATCTTCTGATCGACAGTTGTGCTTGCAACCATTACGACCAACGAGGCAGTCACGTCAAAGAAAATGAGGCAGTAAAAAAACGTACCGAACAAAATCCTTGTCATAGCTAAGCTAGAAGAATCTTTTGGTGAATGTAAATAAATCAATATCTTCTCCAGCGTTACATCTTGCACTCGAAATCCGAATGGCTGTAATATTTTCCCGTCTATCGTTGCGTATAGATCTAACAACCGTAACTTAGCTTTACCTGTATACACAAAAATATTAAATAAATATACACGCCTTTGGTTATGGAAATTAATTGACTATTTTAACAAATTAATGTATAATGAGACAGTAGCCTTAAGTGGTGACTGACGACCGTGGATGTCTAGCAGCCTCGAATAAGAGTGTGGGATTAGTCTTATTAATGTCTGTAAGTGTAATTAGTTTTAACATAAAATCATGCTTGCAATCCCCGAAAAGCTAGACAAAGGAGTATAGTACGCTCCCACGTTTCACCAGTTACGTTAACGTCACACAATAAAATAGAGAGTGAGCGTGTTGCACCGGGCAGATTACTCTCCGAGCCGCTTCTAGATAATCTAAGTTACAAAAATCCAATAGTGCATGACCCGGAAATGGTGCACAGGACCTCTTGATCGGCGGTCGCAACCGGTCGGTTGCAACCGACATAATGAGGCAGTCAATTAATTTTAGTCTAAATTTATTATTAAATGGCGTAACTTCAACAATACTAGTACTTAAATCAGCTAAAGTCTAACGTTTAAGACTTTATTCTTTTCTTCCGGTGGATCAACGTTCAAAATCTTTCAGTCACACACTTTTTACTCTGTTTAAGTAGTGTGCTTAAGTTCCGATACCCCGTTAGAATTTCCCATAATGTTCTGCAATACCTATGAATTGGACACGCTTGCACTTGGCTAGCACGGTAAATTAAAGGCGTAAGTCGCCTTCTCATTTTGGTGCAATATTTATGTCTAGTAATAAAAAGATAAAAGATATCATTATATTCCATTAATATTCGAACACAAAAATTTTGTAGAGCTCTGCATACTTACATAGTATTTCCTTGCCCATGGCGCTTGTGTGGTGGTTGTATTAGGAGCCAAGCACAGACTAATGTTTAAATCGGCCGAGAATAAACAGGTAAACTTGGGTAATGTGGTGCAAATGTCACGTCGTCTTAATTACGTGTTAAGTCAATTTTAAGACATGTGCAACCAAGTGGCAAACAAGTCACATGCGTGCTTCCATAAGCAGGTGAATAACTAAACGGAAATAGCAATAATTTATACGGTTACTATCAAAATTTGCATATATGATTTGCCACGAAAATAAGGCAGGTGATACATGGTAACTCTGATGATGCGGATGTCGACGATGATAACCACTCGCCATTAGGTGGACCTTTTGCCAGTTACAAATGACTTTTAATACGAAAAGACACCCATGGAATAAGATTTTTTTTCTTTTTGTTAAATATCAGCTTTCTTTCTGTACCAGTGTGAGGCATGACTCTTGCGGAACGAGACCAGCCAAGTTGAGCCAAGACATCCGCAAGACTAGGCTTACGGCTTCGGGAGTAATAAACGAGAATGTTTGGAAGTGCAATTTTCTCCACGATAGTTTCTTTCGCCGTTTGTAGAAAGTGTTACTCGATTTCAAGTAGTACCTAATAGTTCAATAGTTTTTTCTGGTAATTACTTGGTAACATTGTTTCTACTAATTTAATACTTTATGGTAATCATTTACTTCTAAACAAGTATGAAGACGGGTGTGTGATATTAAATATGGTGGCTCTTTTATGAGTATCTAAGTAACATTAGGTACAGCTTTATATATTCAAACGTCACGAAAGCATCCAAATGGAAATAATGGAGTACAAATTTCCGAATATATTATTCAGATTTTGTACTTAATGAGTTAAGCATCGTAGGAAGTCGCAGTGAGGCAAGCTATAATAAAAGTGAAATCTGTTTATTCGTGAAACGTCTAGACACGGCCGCAGGCTCCGGCCGCCTATCATCAGCAGCGTGGGCGGCGCGACAGACCGTGGTTTTGTGATCCCCAACCTGCATGCTCTGCTTGGATAATATGAGCAAGAACCCCTCAGGGGAAGCCATGTCTCACATAGGCTTATGATAATGAATTCATGTAACAAAAAAATACATAATATATTCGAAATCTTCAAACGGTGATCTCTATAAATGATCTGATATGAAAAAGATAAAAAAAGTCCGAATTTTCAGTAATTTCAATAAAGTTGAACTATTACATAATGTGATAACTAGTATTATTTGTAAGGGTTGAGGATGGTGAACCTTTAGGGGCAGGACACCTTAAGGAATCTATTATTTACGATATGCACAATAAATGTAGACCACGTAATTTTATTATGTGGCCAGACTTTATTGTGGTCGCTAAGAGCGAGACAGCTGCCACGATGTTTATTCTGTTATTTCATGTACTTAATCATTAATTGCATCATATTTTCGTTTCTGAATCAAGCATGAAGGCATACCGCAACTCGCGGGCACAGCTAGTAGGCTTAATAAAACTGTCACTTTGTGCTGAAATACTTTATTTTCCAATCTCTACAATATTTGATACATGTTCCTCTATCCATAATAGACATTTATTATTGTCAATCATTTTAACCATAATAACATTCAACCTCTCCAATAACAACTGCGATTAAAATTATGGAGATTTCTAAAAAATCTCAACATTTCGTTGGTAAACTATAGAACTACTACTACCGAACTACAAGTTTTAAATACATCCAAACATTATGAGCCTTTAATATGAATAATATTTTAAGAGATTTTTGAATGAATACTTTCATTAATATATTTTATTTGATATTTTCAGCTTTTATGACTAGACTAAAATTATATTTTAACAAATAATTCATAAAATTCATAATTAACGACGAATGTTAAATTAACATACTGGTTTATTCGTAATAAATAACATTTAGTTGGAAAACTTAAACTGCTAAAATTAACTACATACTGAGAAATAGTGTGTGTCAGAATGGCGGGTGTACCTCACGGATTTAAATATCTCTTTTGGATTACAAACGTACCTGATGTGTACCTCAGTGTACCTATCCTAAAAGTCTGTGTACCTCCTTCTATGCATAGATTTAAAATAAAATAGGTACACCCGCCATCCTGACGTCAGAACCGCGGGTGTACTTCTAGTCAGCATTGTAGCTAAGTAAACTGTATGTGTAGATTTGGTACCTCTTGTGTACCTGCAGAAACAAATATTAAATATATAAAAAATAGTAAGGTTGCTGAGAAAATAAAAAAAAAGTTGTCTTTCTTTGCGCGAAAATCGCTCGATTGTTCGCTCGAGCGATTTTACACAGCGAGCGAGGTACACAGACTTTTAGGATAGTACACGGAGGTACACATCAGGTACGTTTGTAATCCAAAAGAGATATTTAAATCCCTGAAGTAACCCCGCCATTCTGACACACATTAACTTTTGAGAAGAAAAACAAAATAAGATTTTTTTTTAATGTTTTTTTAATATTTTTTTAAAACTACAATACATCCATTATAATAAAACATTCAAAAAGTATTCTTATATGTTAAAAAAAAGAACTTAAACAGAGTAAATACTTCGAAACGCTCATAAAAACTGTCTTGTTGAAAATAAGAATTACGTGTTACATATTTCTAAAAATAACTTAAACCTATTTCGCTAATTGTTAATGCGACTAGTACATTACATGTAAGTATATAAAGGGTAACTAAATTCAATGATGGCATGATCACAGCGCCATAACTGAGAGCTAGTTCGTGCGGCGGCCGCCAGGGGCGCACTCGTCGCTCCGAGACCTGCGGGAGCTGCAGCATGGCTCCTATATTATACATCAATTCCTATATGATCGCAACTTAAATGGCACTTTAAAATGATTGTAATTTTTCTATACCTAAAATTAAGTATTAGGGAGAGCATAATTCCAATCCTACCGTGAGCGCTCATGACCCCTAAGGTACAACCCGTACGACACTATGGATGAATGAATGAATGAATGAATAAATCAGTTCAACTGATTTAGGTTCAACTGATGAGTGAATTGAATTAGATAACAAGCGAATACAACAACAGACATAATATCAGAACGGCAAAAACACGATTATTACAACAATAAGCCGAAAACGCAACTATTGAATTATCGAAAGTCTACACACAAAATTGTCAAAAGAGTAACAGCTTTCACAGCATGTTTTTATCACATTTACTTTAAAGCATCAATTATTAAATAGGCCATCATAAATCTTTATAACAATGTACTTTCATTGTTACATAACAGCATTAATTGGTACAATATTATATGAACAAGTTGAATTAATACAGATTACAATAATATAATGAGGTATATGTATAATAATAATTCGTATAATATGTATATTAAATATCTATTACAATACAATTAGACTGTTGGAAAATACCATGTTAACTCAGATTAATTAAAAGTATATGAATGATTAAATGGGACAACATTGGAACATGTCCTGCTACGTCTTCCATCGCCTGCTGCCTTCTAAAAGTTTCGTTTCTCCAATTTTAAGGAATAAAGTCATGGAAGCTCCACCATTTTTAGTAAAGATTAATTTCGACTTGGCACATAGCAATATTATGGCATTAAGATCACATTACATCTCATGTAACGGCTATTTGAGTAGTTTTTTGTGCTTGTTGACCATCAACTTCGGTGCCTAGTATTTAATAAAGATATACCAAATGAATACTGTACATTGATTGTGATCATTTCATAAACATAACAGACTGTTCATTCCTGTACTATCGGGAACAAATTAAAATTTTTTTTATTAAATTAAAAATTGTTAGAAAATCAAAGAAAGGATCAATCTGCCCACCTCTCCTAGGACTACAGTAGGAGGATACAATGATATTACGTTTTATCAAAGAAAAGACTAGATGAAAACAAACAGCGAACTCTGTGAGACAGTTGAAATGGCAGTCCTACAACCAGGCAGACAGTTGAAATGATAAACTTAAAGGGTACAATCGAGTAGAGAGTTTGTTAAATGCACAAGATTAGGGAGTATACTCGAGTAGAAAGTTAGAATCGCAAGCTTAACATTTAGATAGACTTAACATCATAAACAGGAATTTGGGCAGACAAATGGGATCATAAACTTAGATAGTATACTCGGGAGATTGTTATAAATTATAAAAGTCAGTACAATTAAATAAAAGGTGAAACTTTAAATTTATCGAGTACACTCGGGAAGACAATTGAGTTTGGTCATATCGCGGCTTAACACATTGTGCGAGTTTTATTAAACTGACAGTTCTATTCATAAAAATATTGTTCTATTGTATATGTGTATACATATACATATATAACTCTAATTAACAATTTTTATACTTCATATTTATAAACTAGTCAATAAGGTAATTAATTACTAAGTATAAATTAGTCGGTCTCAATGCTAGAAAAGCGATAGAAAGCTAAAAAAACGACTGACAGTCACAAGCAAAATTTCTTATAACATTTCACTTCTCCAACTACGAAAGGTTAACAATTTATAGTGTAGTACCTTTCCTTGTCTGAAGTTAGTAAGGACAATTTATTGCACAGTCAGTAACATTAACAATATATGTATATAAAAACAATTATAATGATCACATAAAACAAAAATATTTTACATTAAATAGTTTGTTTCATAGAAAAGTACATATTTTAAATCATACAAGTACATACTTTAAAAAACAAAGATTCTTCTTCATGCATAAAAATAGTAGATGTCTCTTTCATAAGTACCTTGTTTTATTTTTACAGTAGAATTGAACATACTGAGGCAGTTTAGGGAAGCACTTATGGGGCTGGCTCGGGAGCACTCGCGGCGGCGTAGGGATTCGAGGGACTTGTTGGGTAGGGGACGGCGGCGCCAGGGGGGAGCGGGGGCATTGTATTCTGCTTGTTACTTCCCTGGACAAAAAATCCATACGTCCCCGTCTTTAGTCCAGATGTGTTGGCTGTTGGAGCAGGATGTGATGAGTTGGGCGGGTATGGTGAGTTGGACGTTGGATATGGGGGGTTAGAAGTTGGGTATGGTGAAGCAGTCGGCCCCGTGGGGTAGGGGGGGTTCGCAGGAGCAGTTTCACTATACGGTGGTGGATAGGGTGGATTAGATGTAGGATAGGTGTTTCCATCTGCATATGGGGAATTGGCACTTGGATATGGGGAATTGGCATTTGGGTATGGAGTGACGCTGGCCGTAGGATAAGGCGAATTGCTGGGGTACGGCGTATTGCTGGGATACGGCGTCGTGTTGGGGTACGGACTATTAGACGGGTAGGGTGCATTTCCACCCAGATTAGGCATACTATCTCCAGGATATGGAGATAGTGAAGGTCGTACTTTGTCCCCGAAGTAAGGAGAGTGTTCCCCAGGGTAGGCAACATTAGCCCCAGGGTAACTGGATGGCAAAGGCTGGTTAACTATGGGAACGTTCTGTTGTGCCATTTGATCCTGAGGGTTCTGTGGGTAGCCGGAGCTACCAACCAATGGGATAGTGCCAATGACTAAATCCTGAAATTTGGAGTTGTCGCTGTGGCACCCCTCCGGGCTGACTGTGACCTGAAAGACAGTTATTTACAGGTCAGTGATAAGGTATTTGCACAAATATACAAAAAAAAGTCTTACAATATTGTCTTATATGTATCACTAGTCTTGTAAAATCTCTCTAATGCCTGTTTGCTATTTATGTATTAGACAAATTATCAACAGAAATAAAAAGTTACATGCTCTATCTACATATGTCGACATTCAACTGAAACTTCTGTGAGCTAACAATTATGATTTTTTCATACTCGCTCATGACCCAACCTAGTATACAAGAAACAAAGCGTTTACAACCGATTTATCGCGACATAGGGCATGTTAACTAGGCACCGCTTAATACCCCAGCCGCCTACCGATAGCAGCGTAGGCGGTACGAGAAGTCGCGCATTGCGACTCCAAAACCGTTTGCAAAATCCCTCAGGGCGAATATATGTCCAGCATAGGGCAAGTTGATAATGATGATTATTAGAACTATAGTAAATTACACAGTTTTATTCCGTCGCCCATACAATCGCACCTTCAGGGTGTACTTGATGTCGATGTAGCGACAGTTGCGCACGTTGGGCGAGTCCACGTGAGGCACCACGAGCTCGGCGATGAAGTTACGGGTGGTGTTGCTGGGCACTTCGCCCAGTTCCATTTCGGCCATTACCTCGCTCTCGGATTTCAGCCCTTGCGCGTGGAACTTCGTCTCCTGCAAATACAATGATCATTTAAAGTTTTAAATTTCCAGTGACGTCACGTCCATGATCACAGTCAGCAATTTATTATAATAAGAATAAGAAGTGCAAAAAACACGAGAGTGGGTGCTTGATACCTTCGAAGGGTTCACGATTGAACAATGTTTTCATAAGACTAAAAAACGTAACAACGTAACACGTAACATCACGCCTTTAATAGCATATTTAATTTATTAATAGTTCACACCCCTAAATAATACGTGTCCATCAGGTGGAAGGTAAACATATTGACGATAAGTTAGATATCCTGAACATTTACCTTTTTCAGTGTAAATTTGATCGAGTCTATTGTGACGGAGCTCGTGTTGTCGCAGCCGACTTCGATGGGGACGGGCTGCCCGGGGCAGTAGCCGGCCGCCGGCAGCTTCACCACCGTCTGTACGGAGCCGGAGCTCGTGCAGCAGCAATAATAAGTCTCGTCGAAAAGTAGCTGCACAGGTTCCTGTATCACGAAGATGAGGGAAATAGCTTCTTGCGTGCATTGTCACGAATACTCTATTTTGTGTCTACCTCAAATGATCTAGGCGAAACAAGTCATGAGATGGTAAGAGGAGAAAAATAGAATTCGAGTTTTCATGGAGTCCATATGTAAATTAATATAATATTAGTCGGGCGAGTAAATTTAATTCAGAATCATTTGAATTTTTCTCTTTAATGCAACATGTATGGTACTAAGCTGAAATTCTCATTGAAAGTTCACCTTCGCCTCCGGTACAGTGTTGAGATCCAGAGGTGCGATCACCCGGATGACCGCCTTCTTCTCTTGGTCCAACTTGAACGCGCGGTCGACGACAACTTTCACCTCGTAGCGGATGTGGCCGTGCGTGCCCTCGAACGAGGATGGACAGTGCGGCGGTATGGCGAATTCAAAAGGAAACTCGTAATGGCCGGCCTGAATTTTGGAATCGCCTAAAATTCAAAATGAATCAAATTTTAAGATTCGATTGTTCACATGAATTTTGGCACAGGTGTGAATAAATGAACTCACTTATATGTGGGAGAGTTACAGTTATGATGTGATATCAATAAAACGAATATTCAATGGGAATGTTGATAGATGCTCGTACCGAGGGATACCGAGACTTATTTATCTTGACTACGTAAGTCAGATACCAACCGAGGGAGAAACCAGAAATCTCCGAGAGCGGTGTGCGTGAACAAAGAGCAATAAAAGTAGAAGAAACACTTCAAGTCTGTAAAGATCCCGTAAGGACCTGGCATAAATGTTATAAACATACCAATAATGATAATAGTAATGTAACATCAATAATAATAGAAAGATGCTCACCGCTCTCCGATCCAATTAAGTACATCTTCTGATTGATGTATTCCTCGTGTGAATCATGGTCCACATAATAAGTCTCATGTCGGCCGTTCACCGTTCTCGAATGGGATGTTCGCCAATGGACCTTGCAGAAACCTTTTACCTTAGCGTATATACCTGAAATCGAATTGTACATTTTCAATTTTAAAAGTCACAAGGAAATAAAAAGATATTTGTATATTTGAAGTATCCACAAGACAAAAATATTTGTATTTGAAATATATATGAGTCGAGAACAACTGCAAGGGTAGTCATTGATGATGTAGCGTTGGAACAAGTAGAGGAGATTGTTTACATTATATGTGCTTTTAGCAGGGATAGTAAGTACATCGCTGACATAGAAAGATGAGTGAGTGCAGGAAATAGAGTGAATGGAGCGTTGGGTAACCTATTTATTTATTGAGTTACCAACTTTTGAAATACCAAGCTTGATTGGCAATGCATAATTCCCGAGCTTATTCGCACTAGTGTATACGGGAGCGAGAGAAAGGCACGAAATTGGAATCAAAGAGGTCGAGATGAGGTCTTCACGTCGCGTTTGCGGCTTGCCTGTGCAGTAGTCCAAACACAATCATTTTGGCAGCATCACAAATGCATATTAAAATTAGTATCAGAAAACTTGAGCCATTCAACATTCTAATCTATTTTTGAGAAATAGTACAGATTTGTTATTAGATTTGTGTAGAACAGCAGTTTTCACCAGTCTCCCGGAGTAAGAGGTGCAATTTAAAACCACTCGGGGGTTATTACCACAAATTATGGTTACAAGTTACAGTTACATACATATCTTCACGCCAGGTCCCTTGCGGGGTAGGCAGAGAGCACAGAGTGCCAAATATCTCTATTCTTAC
>DWFO01005890.1:0-10227 GCA_018246595.1 Mimoniades nurscia nurscia
GAGCGTCGGGATTGTGGACTAAAAAATAGGGTAGGCCTATATCCAGCAACAGACTTAAACAGGTTGATCATGATGAAGATAGTGATGGTGAAATTGGTAACATAATTGCTTTTTAAATACCATTTAAAATAAAATAGCTAACAGAAGTTAAAAAAAATTTATTAAACAGCAACAAACGCGTACATACAAAAAAATATTCTTAAATAATTACAATTGTAAGCAAGAACTGTCAATATTTTCTCAACAAATCCGTCTAAAAATGTACATTGAAAAAATTCGAAAAATCGATTCAAGTAGTGCACATCGCGCATCAATGTATCGTGCGTAGATCCAATCGATGACATGAAAATGTGATGGGCTTGTGCGGTGAACGCGCGACTGAGTTCTGCATACCGCGGCACGTGGACCAGCGGTTGTTTGTTTTTAAAGTCGATCGGCCGTAGACCGAGAGCCCGCTGCGTCCAAATGAAACGAGAACTCGTTACGCTCCGCGATACGATTTGCGATAAGGAAGCGATTTGATTTTTTCATATTATATAACCTCCGATTTTCTTTTAATTGGAATTGAAATTTTTCTTTATAATTACTATTTATCGATGTTCAATAAATAGGCGCTTTAAAGTGAGACAATTATTGTAGGCTTGCAAAGGAAAGGATATTCTATGCCATAGTACCTACCTATATCCTTTCCTCTGCAAGCCTAGAATCATAACATACATAGAATCATAACATACATAGAATCATAACATAGCATACCATAATAATCTATGGTGTTTATTTTTTCTGTGGCATATTTTGAACGTGAAACATAGGAAGCTTCATTTTATGCCATTTAAGTATTGTTAGTACTGTTTGGAATGCCGTAGTGGTTTTTTTTGTGTAGTTACGAAATATTTTATTAAATTAGATATATACATTTTATGTATAAGGTATGTATGTACGAATATTAATGTATAATATGGCCCTAAGATTTGTTGCCGAAGTCATGGCATTTATTATTTAGATTATTATTAGTGTAACTAAGAAATTCTTCAACAATTATAGTATCTGATGATAGTTTCAGTGTGATAACGTAACTTGTTGCATTAAGGTTTTTTTTAGTCGCTACCAATATCTTTACATATATTTAGATTAATAACAATTGCAATTTATTTATTCCATTTATATTATGTGACAAATTGTAAAACTTGCCTTCACTTGACTTAATGTCCTGTGGCCCCTAGGTGGGGCAGAGGGCTTCCACAATGCTCCGCCATCGCGTTCTGTTTTGGGCAGTTCGTTTCGCCTCGGACCACGTCAGCCCGATTTCCTTAAGTTCCGCTGCTACTGAACGTCTCCAGGTGTGTTTTGGACGGCCACGTTTCCTTTTCCCTTGTGGCGTCCATTCTAAGGCTTGCCTTGGAATGTGGTCGGGGGCTCTTCTTAGGGTGTGGCCAATCCAAGTCCACTTGCGGCGTTTAATTTGAAGACCGATCGGCGTCTCGGAGCAGATATCCCATAGGTCTTTATTAGAAATCTTTTCGGGCCAGTAGATACCGAGGATCTGCTTAAGGCATCGGTTGACGAAGACCTGGATACGATGCGTGATGTTCTTTGTTACCCTCCACGTCTCACACCCGTACAGTAGTACAGACTTCACGTTAGAGCGAAATATTTTTAGTTTCACTCTACGAGTCAGTTTATTGGACCGCCACACGGGTCGCAGTTGCGCGAAGGTCGCTCGAGCTTTGGCTATCCTAGAAGTGATGTCTTCTTCCGTTCCCCCAGTTTCCGACACGATGCTGCCAAGATAAGTGAACTTCTGTACTCGCTCTATAGGTTCCGAGCCTAGTAATAGTGGTGTCGAGTTCCTTCCCTCAGTATGCATTTCCTGGGTCTTCTGCGCGTTGATTTTGAGACCTTCGAGAATTGCCTCACTTTGTAGGTCGTACAGTTTGGCTTGCATATCGGCGTGTTTATGATTGAGCAGGCCATAGCAGCAATATTTTACTAGGTATATCTAATATATAGCCAAGTATTTATGTAATGTATATAGCATGTGTAGGTACACATACAGCGAGGCCAAGTTTCTTTAACGAAATATATGAAATTTTGCTTGTACGTTTTAAGTATACAACGTTGAAATACGAGTAATAGTAACTAGAGAAGTAGGTACGTTTCCTCGCGACTTATACAGGATTACGCATTTCTGATAAAACAAATGTCCTCACTCGAGGTATCGGGGTCAACGCTGCTGGGTCGTCCATTCGTCTGCGTCACGCAGCAGGTAGCCGCATTAATATGGTCCTCGGAGTACGAGTAGTCTCGGTATCCTGCTGTACCTACTATGCTTCACTGATTAATGGGTGAAAGGATAAGCGTGATATGTTATCTAAATACAAATTGAGTTAAGATTTACGTACATATGAACAAGACACAACGCGAAGCAGGTGGATGAAAGTGCCAAGTTAGACCAAGGTTTACTTCTCTTCACCAAGTAGGTGTAATACTGGCCGATAGGGAGAGTCGGAAATATCTTAATACTTTAACATAATAATAATTTGTGTTCAACGACGATTTTTTATGATTAAGATAAAAGCGCGAAGTAAAAAGCTAACTGTAAATCTGAGAAATATCGTAGATCGTAAAGTTAATTTAATGACCAATTTTATCGTTCGTGGCAGGAAGATATAATTTGAAGTTTTGGAAACGTGCCATCGAATTTAAAAGACGCTTACAGAAGATTTGTTCCAAATGTAAATCTTAAATCCAAATAATCTTCATTCGTTTTACAGTTCATTGTTTTATTAACGATTAGATATATCTATTACCATTTTTTACAAACGAAATCCAATACATTGTGAACAATTAATACAATAAAAACAACAAATAAGTTTCCTATATTATTTTATTAACTTTTTATTTGGGTTACATTTGTTCTAAGATAATTTTATTACAATTTATTTACGTTTAAAACTATTTAGACACTTTTTTGCAACAGCTACATTTAAACCGTTGTCATTGGATGTTTAAACTTTTTATTTTATAGGTTTGTGATTAATATTCAAAACATATCAACAGCTCTGCGTTCCGGAGAACAATCCAAGCCTACATTATATTTGGTTACAAATCTATATTTAGTAAAAATATTAAATTTAATCTTCATCATTATCAGTTTGTTTAAGTCTATTCTAATTCAAAATTCGAATTCAAATTTTTTATTCAGTCTATGGGTCCTTAAAAATAGGTAAACAATTGTTGCAGCCCCCTAGTAAGCGTAAATCAATGTACAATTAATGAGTGACGACTTCACTCTACCATATCTTATACATATCTTAATTTATTTTAACAAAAAACGTTCACTGTTGAACGTAGGCCTCTCCTTAGGTTTAGATAAGCATTTCCTTAGTTAATTTCTTTTTCAATGTATCATGTCAATTTCCAAGCGCATCTCAATTTCCGATGTCAACTTGAGTGATGTATCTTAATTAAATCAAAGCTAGTTTCTCTCCTTTGTCTATGTTTGAAGCTTTGTACTGAAGCTTATTAACACGTCCCTGTGATGCGAAGCTTATTGTGTCATAGAAAGCCTGCGACACACGGAAATGCTCCTTACATTATGGTTTTAATAAAAAGTATTTATATAATACATATAATAATTACATATTACATATTTGTTTATATTACATAATATACAATTACGTTATTCACATTAATTTATTAACCCAATTACACAAGCAATCACGTAGGCGATAGTGTAAATTTAAATTTTTTAGCAAAGCTAGCATTAGTATTGTAAGGTAATCATTTGTATATAGTACACGTGTTATATAAATGATGGTGAACAAGTGTATTTGTTTCTGTTATGGTACCGATACAATAATTTCTAACGCAGATATTGCCCAGAGCTTGGGTCGTTCGTCGAGTACTGCGTCGTTGCCGAATGGTTGTAAACACGAATGCTGATCAAAAGATCCTGATTGATAGTATAAAGATGTTTAAACCAAATATTAAATAGGCGGGAGTCCTACTTAATGTCTATATCTGTTAATATATCTCGTTGTCTTTTGCTAATATGTTTTACTCACAAACCATTTCCAATTGAAAAGTACCTACTATGTAGTTGCTTTGTTCGTAAAAATATCTAATTGCTATATTCCTGCTTGTAATGTACCCGCCTACCTTACATTTCAAATAATAACACCTTTTTTAATTTTATGTGCAATTTAAAAAATGTCTTAGTATTATATTCATTACTAAAATGCACGCAGACCCGAAAGTGCAATTTCAACACAAATGTTCAGCGGAACGCAATATTCTCAAAATGTACGCAAATATTAGGTATTCCTGGTTATATTAGTCTTTCCATTCCGCTTACTACCGGTAAGTACATAGCAGTTATTTGTCAATAAACTGAACCGTGGATCATATTTAGAACTGTGAAAGTTGCAAACTCCAACTCCAATTTTATTGTTATCTGAATTTTTCATTTTATTTTGTACACGTTTCGTTTATCAATTTTTATGCATATTACTTATTTGTGTTTATTAACGTTTGTTTTAAGAAAACATTTGTGTTTAAGAAAGTGCCTGTTATGAAGTAGTACTTTTATATTGTGTCGATGTTCGAGTGCATTGTTTATTGAATATTTATTAGTAGCGAGTTTTCGCAACTTCTTTACGTATTAGTTTTTTAAATTCTAACCTCTTTTCAAAATTTCAACTTCAAACTGAAATAAAATATTGACGTAGTATTTTTAGATGGTAATATAGAGTTGGGTGGTAATCCACCGTTATAATAACTTAATAAAGTTAACAATAAATAGAAAATGTATTACTTATTCTATAGTTTATTTTTTGCAATATTTTGAAGGAACTCAGTTTTAGAAACGTTTTTTTTTTCCATGCAATCGATTCAAAAATTTGTTTGTGATGTAATATTATTTTTAAAATAGGCAATACGAATTGTTTAATTTATTTCGATTTTAATTGTAATACACATAGTGCACGTAGCATTTAAATAATATTTGGTTGAATGTTGAATAATATTTGGTTGTATTCCTTCTTAGGTTCATAGAAAAGTAATCTGTCAGTTAAACTGACAGTTAATATATTTTAAGTGGGTTGTTTATCTCTATCGTAAAATCCAACTTAAAAGTACAAGCGTTTATGTGCTTAAGCAAATTCTAAAAATAATTTTGATTATAAAGCTTAAAAATATAGGTACGTTGCCCTGAAAATAATGACGATGTTGGCTGTAAACAAAAAGTCTTTATTAAATATGTATGGGCAGATAAGATCCCCGTATGACAAAAAGCATTTAAATTTTGCAACAGACTTTGATAAATCTATAGTGGTCAACAGTTTTTTAAGCCGAGGATGGAGGCAGGTCGCCCCAGAACGAGATTGGAATATTTACTGGTCTAATACTTTGAATTGTAGATCCATATTTAATATGGACAATGGTTACAGGTTGCACGACAAACAAATAATAAATCACTTTCCAAATCATTATGAACTAGTGCGAAAAGATCTATTGGTGAAGAACATACAACGATACCGTAGGGAGTTAGAAAAAGATGGGAACCCAATCGCTGAGAAAACTCATGTCACCCTCGCGAACGGCCAGAGCGTTACCCGCTATTTATATTTAGATTCGATACCCACGACCTTTATCCTCCCTTCAGATTACAACCTATTCAGAGAAGAATATCAAAAATTTCCACAAACGACATGGATTCTGAAGCCATGCGGAAAATCCCAAGGAACTGGAATTTTTCTCGTAAACAAACTTTCGAAGTTAAAGAAATGGTCTCGCGAATCCAAGAAATACATACAGCACCATCTCTCGAGCAAAGATACATACGTAATATCTCGCTACATAGATAATCCGCTTTTGATCGGCGGAAAGAAATTCGATTTACGAATTTATGTTCTCGTTACATCTTTTCGACCTTTAAAGGCGTACATGTATCGCAATGGATTTTGCAGATTTTGTTCAATAAAATACGATACAAGCGTTACGGAGCTAGATAACATGTATGTACATCTTACGAATGTGAGTGTACAAAAACACGGACAAGAGTACAATACGCAACACGGTGGTAAATGGAGCATACATAATTTGAAATTATATCTGGAAGGGACACGCGGCCGGAAAGTGACCGATCGACTATTCAAAGAGATACAGTGGTTGATAGTTCATTCTCTGAAGGCCGTAGCGCCAGTTATGTGTAACGACCGTCATTGCTTTGAGTGCTATGGTTACGATATTATTATTGACGATAAGTTAAAGCCATGGCTCGTAGAAGTAAATGCGTCCCCATCGATGTCTGCTACGACCGTTAATGATCGAATCTTGAAGTACAATCTTGTCGAAAATCTTTTATCGGTAGTGCTTCCTCCGGATGGTGTCCCCGACGCAAGATGGAACAAAACTCCCAACGAGCGAGCTTTAGGGGATTTTGAGACACTTATAGATGAAGATTCTATGGGTAAAGGGATTTAGAAGTTGTTCGTACAAAAAGGAAATGAAACGATTTACGAGTAAATTTATTGTATCGTTAAAATAATTTGTTTATTGTTAAATAAAATGTTATAATACCAAAATGTATTATTTTTTAATAAACCAATATCGCAAAATATTACAAAAGAAAACGCTATCAATTGTTATGACCTGTAACGGTGAAATTTATTGTAACGTGAATTGGCGTCCTCTCTCTCAATTAACTCTTCATCAATCAAAACATCGAAATCCCCTAGAGCCTCTTTCGTGGGAATTTTATTCCATCTTGCGTCGGGGATACCGTCGGGAGGCACTACCACGGAAACGATATTATCGATCAATTTATATTTCAGAATTCTGTCACTGTGCGTTGTTGACTGCAGAGACGGCGACGCATTAACTTCGACGAGCCACGGCTTAAGGGCATTGTCTATAATTATATCATAGCCGTAACATTCGAAGCAATGGCGATCGTTTGCCATCACTGGGGCCGCAGCTTTTAAAGAATGTACGATGAGCCACTGCATATCTGCGAATAATTTCTCAGTAACGGGACGCCCACGAGTCCCTTCTACGTAAAAACGGAAGTTTTGTATACTCATTTTGCCGCCGTGAAGGCTGTTGTAATCACCGCCATGTTTTTGCACGCTTACATTCGTCAAATGAACGTACATATTATCTAACTCAGTAACACTCGTGTCATACTTTACAGTGCAAAATCTACAAAAGCCGTGTTGGAATAAATACGCTTTTAAAGGTCGAAATGAAGTTACCAAAACGTATAATCTAAGATCAAACTTTTTTCCACCGATCAGAAGGGGATTATCGATGTAACGGGATATTACATAACTTTCTTTGCTGCTGAACTGAGGATGAAAGGGGGTTTTTGCTTCACGCGACCATTTCTTCAGTTTGGACAACTTGTTTATCAAGAAAATACCAGCACCCTGTGATTTTCCACAGGGTTTCATAATCCAAGTGCTTTGTGGTGATTTTCTGTACTCTTCTACAAACATATTATAGTCAGCAGGTAAAACATAAGTAACGGGTATAAAGTCCAGATGTGCGTAGCGTGTAACAATTTGACCGTTAGGAAGAGTAACTTCGGTCTTCTCAGCCAATGGGTTACCTTCTTTTTCGAGTTCTTTCCGGTACCGCTTGATGTTCTTAACTAATAAATCCTTACGGGACAGTTCGTAGTGATTCGGGAAGTGGTTTATCATTTGATTATCATTCATTCGATATCCACTTTCAGAGCTAAAGATGCTCCGACAGTTTTGTGTAAAAGACCAATAAAAATTCCATTCATCCTCGGGCCCTACTTGAACCCAACCCCGACGATCGAAGTTACTCATTATTACAGATTTCTCCAAATCCGTGCAATAAGTAACCCTACTTTTGTCCATAATGATGGGTGATGCGATTTTGCCGAGAGCGCCTGGCTGAATCTTTTTAGGATCTTGAGATATTATTCCAACCGGTACATGTAATTATGTAAACAAATAAAAATAAAGATGTAAAAAATATATTGCCTTTCTAATAATTTACTAACGTCAAGATGACATTGTTGTTGGATTTTCATGTACAAATAAAATAGGTATTTCAGGAAAAGACACTTACAATAAGGGTCGGATAAAAGTTTTCAACTATAATATTCTCTGTTTAAAATGCAATGTAAATAAAATCGCAAATATTAATAAAATCCCGTAAATAGGTATTAGGCATACGTTAGCTTCAATAAGCTTTAATAAATTCACGAAATGAAAAGGTCGTTTCTTCGGAGTGTCGTTATTCGAGCGTTGGGGTGGAAAGAACGGAATCCATTGTGTCTTCAGTTTGCCAAGCAATTTTAGTGAGGATAACTTAGATCAGACGCTACAATACCTTCACCATAATTCTTTTGAGCGGCTAATTATTTTATGAGGGGTCTATATCAATTATGATTTTATAAAACATAAAAACTATGATGGTGATAAAAGTTATGGTGATAGATTACGGCGGTGTACAGAGTTAATAAATTGCTGAACGTAAATTCAGGGGACACAAGATTTTCCTAACATATTTACTGTGGATAATAATTATGACAAGAAATGCTATCCATTGAAGCGTCTTTTGTTAATTCAGAAAACAATATCATTTATTAGACTGACATGTTTTGTCAGGTTTAGTTTGTTCTTTTCATTCAGCTGTAAATAAAACATATTTCGATTTGTTTTAGCGAATAAAAATATTATCCACAGCCTTCATCATACACATGTCAGCCTTTTTGATGTAGGTGCTGGATTTTATTACAAAGGAATGAAATACATATACATAATTTGAAGAAGTCTCTGGAGACAGCAGCGTTATGCGCGTTATTATTTTGGAAACATAATTACATTATTCTTTACCTTTATAATGTGCTTGTATAATAGTATTTACAAATTCAAATTTGGTATCCCACCGTTGAGAATAGATCTTTCTAGATCCAAGAGTATTATGCATATTTCGTCAACATTGTCTAACAAAATTTTGCAACACAGAATGGAAATATTTAAAAGTAACATAAAAAAAGTTAATGTAATTTTTTTTTCCGACCTTTTTATCGTTTCACTACTGGAACATGGGTCTCCTCTCAGAATGAAAGGGTGACGGCCAAGGTTAGTAAATAAAAACATGTAAATAATAACATAACATCACACCTGTAATTTTCCGAAGGCTTATGCAGGATTATAATAATCCGCCCGCGTTTCGTCAGTTGTGCGCATGTAATAGGCGAGTAAGTAATTATTAATACTAACAATTTGATAATAACATAATGTAATATACATACCTATGTTTGAGATTTTAACTCTTTTCATTCTGAAATCTTTTTCTTTATACTATAAACAGTACGATATTATTGAAAGCGACATTTTATACACACAAAAATTAAGAAAATATTAAGTAGACTTTAATTCAGTAAGACAAAATGAATATTTATTACAAAATTAGAAAAAAAAAAATATTGTACATACGGAACCTAGATACTTGTATAGAAGTATAGATAAAGAGTAGGTGGTACGCGTGGCATCAGCGGTACGAATCGTAATAAGTAGAGCTGACGCACGTGAGAATATACGCCATATACTGATAACTGCGGTGCTGGATTGTCAACACTGACAGTTTGTCAACACATTTCCAATTAACGTTTCGGTATTCGATGCTCAAATTAAAAATACTGTTGTTTGCCAGATTACAAAATATCGTGGTCTGCCAAATTGCAGTTTCGCATATTTATGTTACTGACGTCATGGCTATGTAAGGTTTAGTATCATCAATTAGACGAAGGTCAAATATTGTATTAGTACGAAGCAATTCTTGCAAGTAACGTTTAACATTGTGATATAGGATAGAGTTTCATATTGTTGTAATATGATCAGTGTTTCCTCTAGAAGGACGTGTTAGTTGTAACTGTGAGACGTAATTCCACTATTCCTCTAACTTTTATCATAATATCTTTAGGACGATCCACGTCGTGAACTATCCCAACTTTCAGATTTAGAAAACGGATAATATCTACTCGGCTCGCTATAAATAACTCAGCTGTTGAAGTTATTAGCGAATGTCAGGAACAAACAGTCTGCAGTGGGACTGCATTTCGCACAATAAGCGACTTGAACAAAGCTAAAAACCAACCGCGCTTAAAATTATTTTAGTTTATAAAATGACTGCCTCGTTGGTCGTGTTGGTTGCGAGTGCGACTGCCGAACGGGAGGTCCTGGG
>DWFO01005891.1:0-10227 GCA_018246595.1 Mimoniades nurscia nurscia
ACTGGTGAAACGTGGGAATGTTCTACATTCCTCTGCCTACCTCTTCGGGGATTACAGGCGTGAAGTTACTGTTTACTGTGTATATATGTATATGTATTGGTTTTAATATATTTACTGTGATTTTTAATGTGTTTACTTGACTGAATAATTCTACTACAGAGTAGTAGAGTCTATAAGATTTACTAGAAGAAAAAGTTTTATGTTCATATTATACCTACAGCTAAATCTAAGCTATTGTTCGTTTACATTTTATAAATCACAATAAACTATGTACATATATTAAATTTCATGTTTTTTATATGATTCAATATTGAATTTGTTTGAAACTAATATCTTTGTAATTTTACATATACCTAACTGGCATTTTCCTTCCTAATTTAAAGTTCTTCACCTACCAGGTACCTACAATATGTTTTAAACTTGATTTATGACGTACCGTGTAGTGGTTATATGTTAATATTAAGCGTGTAAGTAAGTACCTTTTGCCTCATGAGCGTGTCGCGGTAGTCGTGGTGCGGGGGCGCGCGCATGGCCGGGTTGGGGTGGTGGCGCAGGTAGCTCTCCGTGGGGCCCGGCTCGCGGCGCACCTTCGCGCCCGGCAGCACCAGCGGGGTCGTGCGGTACGGCTGCGTGCGTTCAAGTGTTCTCACATCCAATACACATATTAACAATATATGTACATACTTGAAGAAGTTTCATTCTGGCAATTTCAGAATTTAGGAACAATTTGTTCTTGTCCATGCATTCTTACTTCCTATAACCGGGATGAAGTCCGTATATATTAACATGTATATTACTTAAGGTGCATCAGCTAAAACATTCGGCCAATTTAATAGACTCGTCCCATCTTTTGGTGAGGTTTAAATGATTGTAATTAAATTCATAAGATCAACGTGCAATACATGTACCTAAAGTAGTAATCTATTAACGTGTAGTTTGCCCTTGATAATACGTATTATGAATATTCAATGACGAAGTATCTGTCATTATTTTGGTCTAACAAAATGACCAATTTCTTCTGCTAAAACCTAAATTCATTCGATTATTGTGTCGTGTGATGTGACTTATAAATAAATAAAATAGTTTTAATATAGGTAGCGTTGTTGCATTTCCCGAATCATTTTCTAGAAAAAAAAAATTGAATTAGTCTGTCGTCTTACTGCGAATAGTTAAAATCTGTCTCTCTACGCGTGAACACGAGCATTGCGATAAAGGACACACGAATATTGAGACGAAAAAATAGATTACCTACACAAGTTCCACCATTAAGATAATGTCCATGCTGTTATGGCTGGTGTGAGTCGTTTTTCACGCATGTCAAGTGCGATAAATAATTCGCAACCCCGACCGCCCGAGCGGCGTGGCGCGACCCGCTTCTAATTATACCGCGAGGTTATTCGCGTGGGTTATGATTTCTGACACCATTCCGTTATATTTCTGATTACGCGGCCAATGTGGGCCACGCTTTTAAGATAGCCGCCGGATACAGCACTTTCAGACGCTCGCGGCTCCATTTGATCGTGGCACGAGAGCGGATTGAGCATCAAGTATGTTCGCTTATTTCCGCTGATATACAAGTCCATGGTTGGAATATACCTACTGTAAAATGTGAATATTACATTCGCACCGTATTCTGATTACATTGGCTATAAATGAAACACATTGACAGGCAAATGACGATTATAAACATAATCAATTTGTTTTGAGATTGTCGACCAACTAGTGCATATTAGACTCGACCGTGCCACAGAGCGGACGTGTCGTTTCTTTTATACAAAACGTGCGGCATCACCATAGTAAATCAATTGATGCACTAATCGCTTGATTAGTTTAGTTCTAAATGGGAAGGCGTGTCCAAGTTTGTAGTACAATCGCCGCTCAAAAATGAAATTTAGTGGAGTGGTGTTCCCATTCAACTTAGAAGATCTGTAACATGAAAGATGACTACATGTAACATGGCTACAGATTATTCAGTCGTTGATCATTATTGTAACATTTAAAGTGTTAAATGTAAATAGGTCAAACACGTTCATTTCACTCACTGACTGGACAAAGTAAGCGAATTTTGTCATTATACATTAACTGCCTTAGGAATTAACAGCAGTATGACTATAAAGTAGGCCAGTTAGCAAACAATGAGCTTCGAAGTTTATTTCCGTCCATTTAATGTTTACAGTGCGCAAAGCTTTGGTGGATGTAGACTTTGGCCCAACTGAGTTCTTCACAATCATTTTTAAATTACGTATTGCTGGATGATCAATAACAAGAACTAGTATCGGTATTTAAATTTCATCAATGATCAATTTTCAAAGGTCATCACTTTGTGTGTTACTCGTAATTTTGATTTTCTACGTTACTTACCTACTTTGTATCACCGCGTATTACTTTGCCCATGGCTTGAAATCAAGCCAGTAGGATATTACCCTACCATTACCCTGAAAAATAGGTAGTCGTCTACGCACATTTGCAACATCTGAGGACAGTACAATGCGTTGCTGGCTAAGAAGGACACATAAATTTGCGTTTGTCTTAAACAGCTTCATGTCATATCGCCCTCAGAATTATCAGAATATTTCAAATGCTTCAAGTGCTTCTGACACGTTTAATTATGAATTTAAATTTTTTTTCAAAGTAAGAATAAATCGTATAACAAATATATGAAATTTTAAACAGGTGCATGGTTGTTTTAATACGCACATAGGCTGCGTATACTTCCCAATGTTGAAGTTTTACTGTCGTCGGCTTTAACAAAACGTTACGTGACATTGAGGCGAAAATAGCTATCACAGCTGGCCATTTACATTATACTGTAAAACATTCGAGAATTTTCTAATGAAAAACAAAAAGCTTAGCTATTTTAATAAACGGCACATCACTTACTGCTCCTTGAAAACATATTTTAAATCTAAATAATTATGTTTTTAATAAACCTAATAACATTTGTAGGCTTCTTTAATATTAAAGTTCAGCTTAAAACCACAAAAGTATGGTATTATTGACAGACTTAGAAAAAGATGGAAAGTTACTGTTAAACAAACAATTTAACTGATTAATGATTAAGGCATGGTAAACATAAATATGGTAACTTATGTTTAAATGAATGTTGTCGTTTATAAATCATACGACAAATAAAATATTTAGAACACGCTTGTAAATAGAGTTTATGTTAAAAATGAGTTAATACCGACAGAGCATATACGATTATTTTTATGAATATGTAAGTCGTAAAATGATCGTGAAATATTACATCACATAATATTTTGTAACACAACTCCTGAAGCTCGAGTGTTCCAAAATTAGTTTTGAGATTATGTAGCATTATTATAACCACCAGACGAAATAATCACGCGTTATGGATGTTCATTAGTAGACGCTCCCTCTGCTAGTTGCACCACGTTGAAAAACCATTCATGTCACTGGAGTTATAGAAGACGGTTTTAATAGGACTAATTATGATGGGCAACGAACCCAATTGGAGACGATTTCGTCTTCAGGGTGCTTCGGATCTTGGTATCCGTTTGGGAAGAAATTAGGGTTGACCGCCATTGTGACTGCACTCGCTTGGACGGACGAGTCGTAGGGCGAACGATCGCGGACTGCGACTCCAGCCTCTGCCGCCCAGTAAACAACGTGATTTCAATGCAATCTATTTTGGAAATATGACGGGAAAATAGGCGTCAGCGTGGGCGAGAGCCTCTACGCCATCGGAGCCTTGCCGACTATTCGCTTGAATTATTCGTTATTTACCATTTAGTAATATCGTACCGCAATAAAATATCCGTAGCGCTAACACAGCGGCTAAGTGGCCCGCAGTTACCTCATCCACGTGTTATGCTTCAAATCCACATTAAAAAATATTCGTAGTGATAGAAAAGCATTATACAGATTTATATTTAATTTATATATTGTTTACATTTCCTTATCGGAATCTGTTACTTTACTTATTTCAGTGTTATTACTCAACCACGGCGATAAATACGCGGCTAGTAGAAGATGTCGCCACCGCAATCTATTATTGCAGGGTGTGATTCAGTAAACGGATTTAGCGAAATGCCAGTACGTTCTGGATCCGTACCAGTGTTGAAAATATTCCATAAATCCTCTTTGCTAGTCTTCCAGCAGCAGCTTGTTCCTGTTAATGTCGCCGCTTTCAATCGATTTAATTAATAACGTAATAAGTTTGTTTTGGCATCCCTCCAGACTATAAAAGAAGCGATATCGTTTAAAAACAGCTTGCTTAACCTATTTTGTCGTGTATTTTAAATATAAAGCGAATACTTCGATGTTAATCGATTATAACAATAATTCTCAAGTTGGTACTTACTCGTAAACATCGTTCGTTATTAGTCCGCTTTAAACGTTTAACATTCTGCATTGTGATATTGACAATCAATATATCAGAAAATAACTACATATTGACCATATGTACATTTTTCGCATTAGCAATTTCTGCATTAGCGAAAATGTTAAGTTATTTTAAATGGTTTCCTATACACGATTAGTGTATAAATATTTTTGTGCGCATAATTGAGAAATACATAGAGAAATGAAGACAGAAATAAACTGATTGAAATAATATCACGAAGTTAGTATAAACATGAATTCGTGGAGGCTTAGCGGACACGATTCGACTTCACGCTCTTAGTGGCGGCTGGCAATCGTGCCAACTGTTATTTTTTAACTGTTTGAATTCTGTGGAAACGAATAATAGCCAGACGACAGTGAAAACATAAAACAAAATGGAAAAGAATAAGTTGAAGTTAAGGACTTTTGATTTCATGTTTATGTGCGCTCTCGGTCTCTTAAGATATCATAAAAATCAGCTCCGTCTGTTGACGTCTTTTAACTTTCAAATATATGTAGCATGAAGTCTGCAAAGATTATACAAAATGTCTCGACTAGTCACAGAGTACGTAGAATATAGCGATTATACAGAAGTGAAGAATGTGCGATGGTCATGTAATTATAGAACAGGTCAAGCACCAGTTTTTTGCACGGTTACGACTGAATTCCAAATTCCAACTGAAACTAGGTCCGCGTGACGTCATCAGAAATTACTACACCCGAGATAAACGATATGACAGCAAAACAACTCAGCCAAATAATTTGGCAATGATACAATTTTACGGTGACATTCACGTCCCTAATTGTGATTAGAGCAGCGACAGACAGGGACTATCAATTTAGTATCTGCCAGACCGGGACGGAGAAAAATAGACATCACTTCCTCTTAACTCCACTTTTACGTCTTTGAAAATCGTGTGTTTGTCAAATATTTTCTGTGCAAATTCTCTCAGCGGGACGAATGTCGCATGTGGTGTGTCATTAACTAAGCTAATTTAAAACTCCACTACTGATTTACTATGAAATATTTTCAAAACTAAATTCCTACGTCGTAAATACATGTGTTTCTAAAAAAGTTGTTTTATCATGTTACGAGAACTACATGTTCTCGCTTGCGGGACATTTAGTATTAACAATATTATATCTTAACTAGAAACTTGTCTAAAATTATATTACA
Organism: Mimoniades nurscia nurscia; assembly: GCA_018246595.1. NCBI lineage: Eukaryota > Metazoa > Arthropoda > Insecta > Lepidoptera > Hesperiidae > Mimoniades > Mimoniades nurscia. Next base: position 5,522 of record DWFO01005891.1, read on the forward strand.
TATTATCACTAGTGGTAGAGCAGTGCTCGATATTCTATCGCGGTTTATAAAACATTTACATTCGTACTTTACTTAGTTTTTATCTCAAACAGTGGGTGTACTTCAAGAATATCTGAAGTGATATTCGATTAATTAAATTCATGTTGTGTCTCAAGCAGCGCTAATACAAATAATAATGTGTTGAAGTTCAAGTCTATGTACTTCTATAATCACATGTATGTCTGAAATTTTGTGCTTTATTATTGCTGTAGTAATAAATTTATAATGTCTTAATTGAACTAAACTGAGTTTGTTCTATAGCAATTGTACATACCGCTGTTAAACTAAGTATATAAATATTTAAGGGCCAATTCATGCACACAGTTTTGCAGCTGAAGTATGTACTAAGCACAAAAATCTGTGGATGAATTGATCCCACTACCCGCTGCACAGCATTCTGGCGATGCGGAAATATGACATCCACATTACACAATTACTTCTGCTATAATGCAGAAACGCTCACTGTATACTGGTATACTGGCTTTAATTTTAGTGGTTAGCAGTCTCTGAGCGTAAACTAAGACCACAAATTTTTTCTTGGTTTGAAAATATTTTTAAGGTGACTTAGAATCTAAGAAATAAGACTTAAATCTAAGACTTACTTAGTGACTTAAAATCTAAGAAGAGGTAGGCAGAGGAATGTAGAACACTGGAAGTGTTTCACGTTTCACCAGTTATGTTTACGACCCACTGTGGAATAGGGTACACCGGGTACATATCCAGACTCCGAGCCAATACTAGAAAATCTAAGTTAGAAATATTTAGTAGCGCCCGACCCGGGAATTAAACCCAGGACCTCCCGATCGGGCAGTCGCACTTGCAACCAACACGACCAACGAGGCAGTCAATATCCTATATGTTGAAATAAAGCAAAAACGGGTTGTTATTCCACTAATGAGTACCTGGCTTGTGATGGACTCGTCGATGGTCTCGTCCGTGCGGCTCGAGGTGGGCGACAGCAGCACCGATCGGTACTCGCCCTCGTGCTGTACGGGGAACGGCGTAAGGTGCGGCTGCGGCGTGCTGCGGGGCAGCGACTCCGGCCCGCGGAACGCAGCGGGCGGTAATGGGCTTGGAGTCCTATATTTAAACAAATATTAAAATAAAAATAAAATTAATTTTAGAGACAATATTTAATCATAGCAATTCATTTATTTAAGTAAGCTTTTCCATTATGCGAGTTCGCAGCCCATAGCTTGTTCATTATGAACGAAGATATAGTTACTAGTATACCTATACAAAATAAAATATTAAATATGTTCTCGAATTTAGATGTTTCTTTTGAATTGTAACAAATTGGATTGAAACAAAGACTTCTTTGTAAATATAAAAGCTCATGTTCTGCTATTTAGAAAGGTGATTATTAAGGATACAAAACAAAATTTTAAGCATTGCTAGAAATTAACTATGTAGGTACTTTTGTGCATTGTTGATAGAATTACTGAAATATCTTATGATTATAATAAAATTTGCCATAAATATGTCGCTACCCTTAACGACTACATTCAAGGCATATATCAAATCTTTCAAATATTTAGGTAACTATCTACACGTGAAAAAATGGTTTTTAGAAAATCTAACCCAACCAACCGATTCAACTTTTAACTCTAAAGTATCTACTCATTACGTACATAAAATTGTCCTATGTAGTTGAAACAAAGACAAATGTGGAATTACTTGTACTTTCTTATATTAATATATAGGTCTTACCACTAGTTAGGTATTATTTAGCGAAAACAATGTTTATTGTCAATACGAAAAAATATTATGGTTAGTTTTCCTCCGAACATTTTCATATTATAAATGTTACTCCATCTTTTTCTGGCCAACATAATATATTTACATAAAAATTGAAAGCTTTACATTCAATTTTGTTTTCGTGTTTAGTGCCCGTGGGTGTCAGGAAACACGTTACATCACTGCGTAAGTTTATTGTTGCTAGTCGTAAATATGTAGAGTCGATCATGCATCTGATGAAAAGTGTCTATGAATTTATTAAATTTAGAAATTATGTAGCATTTCGAAAGAAAGATTACAGTGTTTTGAACTAACATTTGAAATAAACGCCTCTCGTTGGAATTTGAAAAGCTCAAAATAGTTTAGAAAAGGTGAACTTTGGTTTTATTTAAAAAAACTGATATAAAAAAATAAAGTGTCAAATTCAGACGTTTGGCGTTGTTTAATTTAAAATGACAATGAGTTACCTGAAGGGTGGCGCAGTGACGAAGGGTACGGGCGAGCGCGGCGCCGACGACGTACCCCGCGGGCCCTCACGGTCCACATCCCTGAACATGCGTCGGATGAAAATGTAACTCTTATGAGACATAATAATGACATCTACAACTCACACTGGTGCAGGGGATATAATCGGGTCTAAACAGAATTCATTAAGATTTATCATCTATTTTGGCAGCTTTTCATAGAGAACTGTTTTATCGTATTTTGTAACATGGTTTAGGTTGACCTAAAAATCCAAAAGTTATCCTCCATAACAGACTTGTGTTTTGCAGTGGTACAATTTATGGATTGTATAAAATCATGACAGCGTGTTTAGCATTGCAACAACTAGATTTTTGTGAGCCCTTAAGATATTAAATCTGAAATTCATAATTCCTCGGATAAAAGCTCGCAGTGGTTCGTTTATTTACTTTACTTGTTACTACTAAACACGTTGAATGGTAAGCAAACTACATGGAAGATGTCAAATTTAGATATTTTTACGTCTCATGACGTTCAAGACACGCAAAACACTTCTCTTAAGGTTTTATTTAAATCACCGCTCAAAATAAGACATCTCACGACAATTAACAACCACTTAAAGAAATTCAAGGTTTTTTTAATGATATTTGCTCTAAAATATCGTGGTAAAACAAAGGAAGGTTACATACTGGCAACTATAGTCAAAATGGTATTGCTTGGTATTTTCGTCACAACTGAGGAGACACTGATACTCAAAATTTAGTCGATCGGATTATTATAGATATAGAGTATGAGAAAATACCGAGCAAGTCGTTGTACATGTATATGTATAATAATTTTTCGAGTCATTGGATACTTTGTTTTCGAGACGTTGTGACAATATTCCTATATTTCAGTTGCCAATATGCAGTATAATTGTATAAATAACAATAACTAACATACAAATAAATATACTTTCAATACACATCTAATAGAAATGAGTACATAAAGAAAATACATAGTGACAAGGATAAATACGGGATACATAACAAGATACATATATTTAAACTAAACATGCAAACAACATCTGATATGCATAGTGTAGGTATAACACGTTGCTGAAAAAACTTGGATGATTATTTGTTTTAACAGCAATCCAATTGCTTTTAAATCCGACTTGACACCAATTTCATGCTGCTTATAATGCACGTACTACTATAATACGTCCGTGTGAAATTCAAACATCGAGGAACATTTCATTTGGTATTTTATTTTGGAATTTTATATAAACTATCATTCTCGTCGGTTGTGAATCAAGCGTAACGAAATAAACAAAAGATTATGTCAAATAGAAATGGATCATGTGACGGAATCTCTTTAGCTTTGATCAAATGAGCATCGCCAAACAGCTACTAATACTTTGTAATTATAAGCAATATTATTAAACTAACGTATGTACAGCAAACAGAATCCGCACGTTCAGGTAAATCTGGCTGCAGAATTATTTCGGATTGACAAGGTTGTTTTATAAGACGTTGCTATACATCTTACAACATAGACGTCTCCGCGCGGTGACCTTCTTAACTGAAATACATCGCGCATAAGTCTGTTATTAACAAATACGTCTGTAATACATTTGCATAACGAATACGTAAACATGTCGTGGTTTCGCTTGAGTCATTACCGTTATTAAAACACAATTATACATGTCAACTAAGGACCAAATGCGGGGCAACAAGACGACACCTATCGGCGGTCTTACTCTGCTAATTCATGATAGAAGGTAGGCGTGGGCGCGCGGCCTACAAAGCTGCCCGGCGAGCGCGGCAGGGTGTACAAGTGTGGGCCGTAGCCACCCCTGCGGTCACACTGAACAATCATCAGCTATTCAACATTCCTACCAAATATTCACTTTAAAAAAATCAACAAACATCAAGTCGTAAAATCAATCATTTATAATTATATGCACTCTTTACTCTTTTGTTTCTGATAATTCAACCCAAGACTTTTCTAATTAATATTTGATTATTATTATTACTATTTTTTTCATCGGTATTCCGTTTGTTTCTCAACGATGACCTAATCAAACTATGTTGTCATTCGTGTTTAATTAGTTGCATTTCTCACTAATACCACGTTTGTTTCTGAAAATTCGACCCAGTTAATTTTGTTCGGGACTATTTCATTTGCTTTTGAATGATATCTATATGTTTTACGACGGACGTGATATATAATAACCATAGTTCATGTTGACTAAGGCTGTTACTCGTATGTAAAAAATATTACGCCTATACTGAAGGAAGATTCTTTTTATTGGTACACAAATCCTGAAGCAGTTTTTCCTCTCAAGATACATAGGTATATCAACCTACTCAAAGTACGATATCGTATATTGGATTACAGAATTCATATTTTAAAAAGAGAGAGATTCTTTAGCAATTACTTTCCCCAACAATTGTGTTTACCTTTGCACAACTAGTTTGATCTGG
>DWFO01005892.1:0-10226 GCA_018246595.1 Mimoniades nurscia nurscia
TTCGACCCGGGAATCGAACCCGGGACCTCCCGATCGGCAGTCGCACTTGCAACAAACACGACCAACGAGGCAGTCTCAAATTATTAATAATTCTAATTTACTTATTTAAAAAGTGGCACTCGTTCATAAGTCTATTTTCTCTTCAAGATTACAACATGCGCGTAGGTACAGTTTCAAGTACAATCTTGGCAGGCGAGGATAAAGTGATTCCGTCAGACAACGAAAGCAAACTGTGTTTTATAAATAACAGGTACAAAAGGACATTCTAATTATACATTTGATAAGATTACGGGATGGTTTACTTTTGGTAGTTTTAAAATATTCAATTCACTTCACGCGAATATTCTCTGGTACCTACAACCGCTTGGTTGTCCATTAGAATGGCTCTACCATAGAAGTTTCTACAGTATCCAGTTCCATTGTTGGCGAAGTAATGTCACCGTAAGATACCGACAAGTCCGGGAGAGGAATAACGATTTTGTTATATTAGAATAGTGTGTAATGTAACTTTTTTAAGGTCATTCTTCTCCAACCTGTACAATTAGTACATTTGAAGTCGAACTCGTTTGTATAAATCCTTACAAACTTGAGGCATATGCAGCTAGTAAAAGACATTGTATACAAGTAATTATTGCGCCATTGTTTCAATATACACTGTCTCGTTGATGGCGTGGTTGTAAGCGCGTGTGTCGATCGAGGGCTTCTTGGTTCGATCTGAGGACGCAAATTAATTATTCAATTTTTGTAACTTAAAGTTTCTGGTTGTAGTCGTAGTTCGGACTCTGGATTTGTGCCCGGTCTGTGGTAATAGGATTACGACATATTCCATGATGGGACGCATAGCGCAACTGGTCAAACGTGGGGGTGTACAACACTCCTCTGCTTACATCTTCCGTTCCGTCGTCTTCCGTTAAGACCAAATTGTGAATTCAAGATAAAACATCAATTACATTACACAGGACCAATTACATGACACCTTCGACAAACAGGGGTATTTGATGACATATAAAACTGATTTTATCGTGACATTATCGCCACACTTGGACTATACGCGGCGTATACTATCGATTTCCACTCACATAGAGGGTTATCTCGTTTTCAGAGAGCTTTTGCTCTTTATTATTCCGTGGCGTTCGATCGTTTGTTAGAGGTTAGCGTCACTGTTGCTAATATGTATGTATATTGCCGGTGTCCGACAAGGGTCGTACGGTCTCATGGGACGCTGAATATTTAAAATTATCGAGCCGTGAAACCGGGCTTTGTGCAGTAAAATACCCATGGAATCCGTGCGTTTAATATTACTTAGCTTTATGGTAAACATTGTTTTTTTAATAGTTTGATTAATAAGCCTTTGTTTATTTCAACATCGCATGGCAATATTTTTCAAGATGTTAATCTTTTTTTTAATAGGTATCACAAACTTATTACGTTCACGAATTCCATATCCTACTGCGACTGATATAAATCTGCGTCGGAAGGTTTACGCAGGAGTGTAATGTGATAAAAGATTTATCGGAATATTATACTCTCCTTTTTCACGTAAAAAGATACTCTGGAATTTGCGTTACAAATAAAGTTCAACTAATAATAATTGTATTAGCTGTCCACCCTGCCATATTCCTATGAGCGATGTAACAATTAAAATTCAAATATCTCACATAGTAACACGTCACGCAGGGATTAGCTAAGAAAGCATTTTTTGGAAATTCCTACGCTAAGGGGGTAAAATATGGGTCAAAAGTTTACATGAAACTTCGTCAGTATTGAAGTTACACACTTGGCATTTTAGATTTAGGCCTTTAATAAATAAATACTATTAATGGTTTGATGAAAGTTTTCTTAAGATTTTGTCAATTATGCAGTAACACACCTGACATTTTACATTTAGGCTCTCAATAAACAAAGAAATTGATGAGTTTTACCGTTATTCGAAATTACATCCCTAGGGGCGTGAAATAGGGGCAGATAGTTTGTATAAAACTTTGTCGGTTTTGAAGTTACATACCTGGCCTTTCAGGTTTAGGCTCTCCATCAACAAACAAATAGACCTGTTTGACCGTTTCTGGAAATTTCACCCATAAGGGTGTAAAATAGGGGTTGAAAGTTTATATGAAACTCTGTCGGTTATGAAGTTACATAACTGATTTTTTAGATTTAGTCTCTCAATAAACAAAAAACTATGTGTTTGACAACAAATCGACGTGTTCGATCGTCTTTTTTAGTTCTACCTCACTGGGAGTAAAATAGGGGTTAATTTATCTATATACATATAAGAGATTTTCTATTTATGTAGTGACCCATCACGATATCTCTGGAACTATAAGGTCCAGAAACTTGAAATTTGGCAGGAATATTTCTTTCGCTAAGTAGACAAAAGCTAAGAACGGGTTTTACGAATTCCCACCATCAAAGGGGTATGGCGGGGGCGTAAACAATGGAGAACTAATATTTCCAAACTACGGCTCTTTATAAATCTGAAATACGTTGAGGTCGGAGAGGGAGCGTGAGAAGCGCGTGACAAGCGGGTGAGATGCGGGTATGAAGCGCGTGACAAGCGGGTGAGAAACAAGTGAGAAGCGCGCGAGAAGCGCAAGAGAAGCGCGAGAGAAGCGCGAGAGAAGCGCGCAAGAAACAAGTGAGAAGCGCGCAAGAAACAAGTGAGAAGAGTGTGTGAAAAGCCAGAGAAGAGCGAGAGATGGGCGTAAGAAGCGGGTGAAAAGGGGGTGCGAAAGTGATGAGAAGCCGGAAAAGGAAACGAAGTGAGAGAACGGGAGAAGGGAGATAAGGGGGAGGAGAAGGAGATATTTGCAATCCCCTTTGGAAGTAGAATTTCGTAAAGTGTTTTTTGTTAACCTCAATGTATCAGAAAAGATATGATATTTAATATATAATTTACATAATGTAGAATTAGATTTTAGAATTTTATAATTCCATGCGGACGAAGTCGCAGGCACAGCTAGTAAATAATAACCCCTTCAGATGGGTGTTTTTATAGCCCAAAATACAACATTGCTTATAGACATTAAAATATATAAAGTAGATGCCTTACAATGGAAAGAAAATGTTACGCGCAATAATGTAGGTACTCTAGTTATATGGCCCTGAGTTTAGTATCAAGTTCAATGTTGTTTACTTCCGCCTTTAATTTAGGTGAAAGCATATTTTCACATGTATTACCCCACAGAATCGATATCACACGTATGTAATGTGTGGCTGAAGTATGAGAGCTATGTATGTCGACAGATTAACGATTTGAATAATATGAAATTGAATTCACTTTAATACCAGTTCAATATTAATATCATCTTCATCATCAATTACATCGCTTTGCTCTTGCACACGGGTGATCTCAGAATGGGAATAAATAATTAATTAATTAATGTCCACCTAGAATTTAGGTACGAGTATATATTGGTAAAAAGCAATGTTTTTTATTAGTGGCTCGGAGTCTCGATATGTGCCCGGCGTATGGCAATAGGCTTACCTATTACCTATTACCTATTACCTATTCCGTAGGCAGACGTAAACGTAACTGGTGAGACTTGGGATTGTGTACTCACACTCCACTGGCTACCCCTTCGAGGATTATAGGAATAATGTTACGTGTTACGTTAAAAAGTATTTCAAAAATTTTATTTTCCTTCGTTCTAATATTCTGTTTTATTTGTATTAAAGAATTTTACTTCTTAAAGAATTTTCCTGTGATTTTTTTGTAGATCGGTTTGCTGTTTCCCTTAATACTATTATAACAATCCTACGCTCGGATATCTCGCTCGTGCAGACTCGTTCTATCTTCGCTTGTACGTACCAGATGGCCGATCGATCTTTGGCGCAATATTAAAATTCTTTCTTCCTTCTGTCCTGTGTTCAATCCGTGTCTTTCCTTCGTTCGCTTGTAAACGTTTTTAAAAGTCTTACCTCGTTATATTGTTTCTTTTTCACGGTTCAAAATATTTTGTATGTACTTACTCCTGAACATTTCACAAATTTCACAAGTTATATATGTCGGAGATGACTGACGTCATCCCATTTCTGATGTCGGAGTAGAATGTTCGTTAAAGAAATAATAGATAGACTTAGATATTTAAATATCATTTATTCAAACTCGTTTATGAGAACACTTTTGTACGTCAAAGAAAACTACCACCGCTTCGGAAAATGATTCACTATGGAGAAGAAGCGGCGCAAGAAACACTATAGGTGTGCTACCGCAACTTTTAAAATAACTCGGATCTACTTCTAATATGTGATCCAACATAGTGACGAACAGAACCTTACTTCCATGTTCGTATAGTGGCAACACAACCACTCTTATAGCGTATTGCTTTATCTATATGGCTACAGCATAGGATATTGCGTTAGCAATTCCGCATATGCAATATACAGTGTTAGACTGTACTAACTAAACCAACAGTTCAGTTGGGAGCAAAGCTCTTCCTTGAGCCAAATCTGAAGATAGACTGCCGGGCACATTTTTTTTTTCTAATTGTCGTTATGCTGTTGACCCTAATGCCCTCTACAGCTTCACCGGTTTTTTGTGACGAGCCCAGATGGCTCCGCCTGATATTAAGGAGGTTTGGAAAGGGTGGGAGTTAGGTTCAACACCGGACTGAACCTGCGTCTCCGCCCGACGGAAGAAAAAGTAGGGGTTGTGCGACCGACCCGTGGGCGCCTCCTGTGAGACTCGGACCAAGGCACGGGTCGACACGGTGTGTAATTTAACAATTGCGATAGATACCAACAGTCAGACGGCTGAGACGCGGCGTCTACGACCCCGCCGGCGGGGTCGGTGTGTGTAGTGGACGTTATTGTGCAGTGTCTGGGAGGATGACGAGTCTGGTTTCCCTTCAAAACGTTAAATCTTTCGCCTTTTACTGCCGGTCACAAGCCCGGGCGAGTTCTTATAAAGGGTAGGCCACGCTTCTATCTTCTCCAACTTGCACGAGATGGCGCAGTCCATTGTCCGTTTCTCCCTACAGCGACCCCCATAATAACGATCCCTGCTCTGATCGGTCGTTCAAGAAAACACAACCAATACGCCCACTCCCAACATAAAATTATTACAATAATCAAAAGAGGTAAGAGTAACAATTGTAAAAGGCCCATTGAATTATTTCGTGAATATCTAATATCTAATTCTGACTCGTAGTTTCCCTCCGATTTATTTTGGAAAAGTTGGGAAAACTTTTGGAACCATATTACTTGAGTTCGTAATGTTATCGTTTTTACTTCTTTTGGCGACGTTTTGCGTTTGCTTTAGTATATGGACTAAATATTCGTTTAAACTTTCAAATTCCACTTTCTAGAACCCCGAAGAATTCTATCTAAACAACTTATCTAGAGGTTAATGTTTGATGATTGTCTCCTAATTAAGGAAAAGTATCGAAATGAAAAAAAAATGACATGAAACTGTCTAGAGTACAGATGTTTTTTTATTCTTTCAACGTGTAATGGGTTCAGTGATAACAAACGTAGTGGGCTGCCCAGCTGTGGGCCTACAATGAGTAAGGTTTGCTTCTTATATTAAAAAAACTACACGTCCTGCGCCCTGTAGCTATATTTAATCCCAGCTCATATTATCAACTGGAGCTTTTATGTGCAAAGTTAAAATAGGCATATAACTATTTTTCCAACGATATTGAGGCCCGTAGGGTGTGACCTCGTTTTCGCATTATTCTGAGAGTAGGACGAGCACTATCTATCGAAAGCCAGTGTATATGCATATAATATATACATACAGGTATAAAAAGGAATCTGACTGGAGTTATATGTATAGCCATAACGGTGAACCAATTTGAAACCTACACAGCTAGTAGTTTTCTAGAATGTTCTGCTGTTTCGCTTATTTATCAACCCGCGTTGACTAGCGTGGCAGGACTAAATTAAATTGTCTCATTTTAATAGGAATACAGAGTTAACAGGCTGAGAATTAAGTGGGGTCGATGAAATGATGAAACTTTTTAAAAATGATACATAAGTAATGAAAGTATTTACTTCATGTACGTTTATATTCTACCGCGTTTGTTATAAATGTTTCTTCTAGCGTTATCAACAGTCGTCACGAATATTGTTATATATGTATGTATTTATATATATTAATATTTTGTATATGTTAACAAAATTATGATCACACAGGTTTAAAAATAATACCTACTGTACAATTTGTCGTAAAACATGTTATACATTTATGGTTAATTGTCCATAAATAACAACAAACGTAAAAATATCTCAGTTTACACTAATGGCAACGTTGTTATCAATCTCCATCAGACTTATTACAATTTATATCGTTCATGAACATTTAACACAAAAACTGAAACTATTTTTCACAAATTGCCTGACCTATTTTAGTTTTATTTACGACTATAAAGTGCAAAAGAGTGAAAGAGTAAAGTGATTGGATGTTGTTTAGTTAATTTTAATGTTGCCAGTTGATGCGTATCTTTATTGCCTATGAAGTGGCAAATGAGCACGCTCGTTGCCAGATGGCGAGCGGGTAATAATTATCGGTATCGTGCCTAGTGAACTAGTAAATTATTGGCGGAAATATAAAAAAAAAGTTTTTGTATTATAAAGCTTTTTTCATTCTGGTTAACAGCATACTTTTCAACCTTAAGGTTTCAGTTAATGTCAATAATCCGTTTGTACTTTGATTTGATCGACAGTTGTAAATAATATTTAAATGACAGTTGTATATATTTAATCATACAATTTGTATTCATATAAAGAATTAGATAATTATTTTGTGATATGAATGTATCAACCATGTAGTCTGCTCTAGCTTGGGTGATAAAACCCTTGTCATATTGCAAGCATTGAGGACCAAACCTAAATACATATATCCCTACAAAATGTATTTACTTATAACGCTCTTCAGATAATAACAATGCGGGCGTTGCGATTAACTTGCAAAAATGTCTACATTACTGGTGTTCAGGTGGAGCTTCTAAAAAGACTCTTTTATTTTCAACGAATCATATTGCATACAAATATATTTGTGCTCGTATAGAGTTTACATAAGCGCAGATTGCTTTGTATAGCAGAGAACATTTTACCCGTATTTAAATTTAAAATATTACTTAATGTAGTACATACTTACATTAAATAATATTTAAAGTAATATTTTACTTTTAGTAGTTATTATTTAAAGTAATACGTATGCATTTCCATAAATTCGAACTGTTTTGTGATGGCGCTCGTAGACCACTTAGATGCGTAGTATATAAAAAGGAATTACCTAATCTTTGAGCTTTCATAGATAATAGAGCGGGTTAAGTCTCACGACATATCCCATAGAAAATCAAACGAATGGTTAACATAAACGACCGTCTGTTTCTTTATGATCGTAGCATACCTTTATGTGTGTTAACTGCAGACAGTTTCACGATAGTCTGGCGCTTGTGTTTAAAACTCATGTGATCGTATCACAATCTTCGTTTAAAGCACTTGAACTGTTATATTAGTTACGTTGTTGTAACAGTTGTATAGGTTAATGCGCTGCTGTGTACATTTATCTGAGTTAAATTTTCAGTTAACCAGACCAGTCCTGACATAAGTGTCTTTGACTGCTTTGTGACAATCGCAACCCCATCTACGACGGCTAAACTATTACCTAATCAGCAGTGTCTTTTGGTTTATGAGACTTCATGAATGAATGATTAACACTTCGCGGGTGTTACGTCTGTAAGTGTTACGTCTTTGAAGGAATAAAAAATATGCATAAACGTAGCATCATGACAGCAATTCGGAAAAGGTAGGCAGTGGAGTGTAGAACACTCATACGTTTCACCCGTTACGTTTGCGTTTCGCATGGACTAAGGGATCGTACTATTGCTATACATCGAGAACATATCCGTAGTCCGAACCCCTACTAGAAATTTAAACCAAAAATTGTAACTTAGAAAAATCAAATAGTACCCGAGCCGGGATTTGAACCCAGGACCTCTTGTTCGTCATTCGCGCTTGCAACCACTCGATCGACGAGATTTTATAACATAATTTTATTTACTATTGTTATATACTATTGTTACGCCAAAGATAAAGAAATCAAAAAATAAAATATGTAGAGGTATAATTACTTTAATAATTCCAGTTAGTTATTTAGTTGTACTGGGGATCGGTTGCAGATAACAGCAAACCTTAGCGAGCAGCATTATACTGGATCACGCTTTTTAACGTCTGTATTTAATTTTCATCAAGCTATTTACCATGTAGGCAGTGATCGTAGTTTAGTTTGGAGGGATGCAAAGATTAAGCATTCGACAATTTATGCGTTAAATTCTTGGTCCAAGAAAATCACTGATTACGACGAAAGCGCGAACGTTCGCATAGATTATAACAGATCTAGTAGAACATACATTATAGACATTAAATTATTCAAAGAATCTTAAGTTGGAGCTAAGTTTTTAATACATAAAAACCTTAGCCATCCTCTGTTACTACTATATAAAACTCTATCTATATACTGTTATATAAAACTCGATGTGATTTATTGACAGTCGGTTTTGTCGTAAATTAGACATTTAGGCCGCTGCGACACGACAAAAAAATAACTAATAAATTGGATACTTCCGAGAGCTAAATTATCATGGCCGTTAATTGAACCATCGTTAGTTGCTAAGTATTTTTGGAAATAATTCATCGCGTGTTTGTATTATATAAATTCCTAATGACTCAATGCGGTTACATCCATCAATGAAAGTGCTTTTGTAAATTTATTTCTTACAAATTAGGGTAAACTGACGTATATTTTATAAACACGTAAGGTAAACGATTGAGTGACAAAACGATAATAACCTAAATGCATATTTAACTAATGTCTTTATCTGTTCATTTTTATTTCATGAGAACAGCTAACGTTGTCTTTAACAGAGCATGATATATACCTATTTATTTATAAAATTAAAGTATTCAATCTTAATATAGTAAATATGTACAATATATTTGCAGTCATTTTAAAGGCTGAATACAACAATATGTATAAAAAAAATTCCTTTCTCACCATTTACGTCAATAACGGTCCACGTTTATTTTTTTTATTCGTTGATTGAAGTTTTAGCAAGGTGCTGTATAATCATGAACTTGTACACGCCCGCGAATACATCGTAATATTTTGTTGCAGATGGCACGTTATAAGAAAACAGGTTTCATGGACGACGACGCCGGCAGCGTCAGCTCCATCCAGCTCAACGAAGGTGTGAGATCGGGCGGTACTCATATACGATATCATATGGTAAGTAATCCATAATAAAATTATTGTTACTTGACTATTATGACTGTAAGACATTTTCAGACATAAAAAAATACAGTCCAATTGAGGACCACCCCCTTTTTGTGAAGTCGGTGAAAATAAAAATAAAAACGATGAAAGAAAATTACAGACATTAATTTTTTTTTTACACCAAAATTATCTAATTAACTACATCGGCCTATTGTTTCCATGTTTGATATTCTTGTAGAGACGCCATCGATTAAGTGGAGTGATAATTCACTGATAACGGCTGTACTTAAGCGCCTGACAAAACCTGACAGGCAATGTGTTTGAGTGTGCATTTCTATTAGGCGCGCAATTCATTTGCGTTTCGTTATGCGTTAAACAACATTTTGTTAAATAAACAGAATTAATGCATTTGCCGCACTAAAATTAAACTGAAAATGTAAACATTTATTCGAAAACCAGACAATAGTTCTACCGCCAAGTGATTGTACTAGTAAAATGAGTTATATTTTGAATTTAAATATACAAATATCTTTATTTGTGAACATAGGTCTTATCGATGTTACTATAACTAAATACATGTCCTCTATTAAGACGTTAGTGCTTGGATCATTTCTTAAGAAATATGTTATAAATCCTCGTCAGCGTAAATTATTATCGATTTGTTCCAAAATTCTGTATTAATGTGACTATGTGATAGAAAAATACGTAACTCGTAAGTACGACTACGAAATCGAAATGTTATTAAAAATAGTTTAGAACTTAAATCGTCATATAAGAAACATATTTCGTTTATTATTCTTTGTATAATTAAACAACTTTTACATCTTCACTGCCTCGTGGGTTGCGAGTGCGACTGCCGATCGGGAGCTCCCGGGTTCGAATCCCGTGTCGACACTACAAAAATGTTCTAATTTAGATTTTCTAGTAGCGGTTCGGAGTCTGGATATGTGCCCGATGCATGGCAATAGGCTCACCACCTATTCCATAGTGGGACGTAAACGTAACC
>DWFO01005893.1:0-10226 GCA_018246595.1 Mimoniades nurscia nurscia
TAGGTGGTGAGCCTATTGCCATATACCGGGCACTTATCCAGACTCCGAGCACACTACTAGAAAATCTAAATTAGGAATTTATTTTTTTTAGTAGTGCTCGACCCGGGAATCGAACCCAGGACCTCCCGTTCGGCAGTCGCACTTGCAACCAATTGCATTGTTTTGCATCTTGCATTGTTTTGTATGAATTATGTTTATGTAAGAATTAAATTTGATACTTATTTATTTCACCTAACATAGGCATTATTAGATACATATATTATGCCTTTTACACCTACGGACCAAAGTTAACACCATTATCCATCAGTTCTTTTATTCGGCAGTTTTGAAGACTTAAAAGTTTTTTTATTTAATAGTTATTTATGTTATTTTAAAACGTAATTAAATGTACAATATTTATTACATATATTTCTTTCTACAATTATAAAATGATTAAAATTCATAACATAAAAATTTTTGGTTCATTAAATATTCAATTATGAAAACAATAGCAGAATGTTTAACTGACAGAATTAACGCCTAAAATCCTTAGACAAATTTCGAACGATACGCCGAAAAAAAGGAAAATATAATTAATTCATTATTTCGTTAAGCTATTAAGCACGGGTCGGGGCTTACGGACAAAGGGAGCGGGTGATACTGAAAATTTCATTTGGCCCCAATTAGGTTGTTTCAAAATTGAATTCTGTGACAATTATACCCGGGTACCAACCGTATCCGGATACGGGCCGATCCGCAGCCTCCGAGCGAAACGGATATATAGTGAAAGAGAGAGAGAATACGCAACAGGTGGTCCTTTCAAGCAATTAAAAGCGGGTTTTAATTAGTAGGGGAACTTGATTATTAGCGAATCTCTCTTTAAGGGTTTTCCAGTGGAATGTAAACCGCTTGGGCGTCGAGCGTGGGGAGTCAGTTAGCTCATTTATTAGCCATTAATGAGTCAAACAATATTCAAGTTCCTATTAATGATAGATTATATATAACGTTGATATAGTGCAACTTTATTTGAATTAAGATTGTTATTCAGAGCCTAGATTACTATTTATAGCCGATATTTAAGCACAGTCAATTTTCAGATTGCATTCTTGGATTTAAATCCTGACGCGCATCTCCTTAAATAAAAACTGTATTTAAGATTTTGTCACTTGCTGTATCAGTACAGTATCTTGACTGCCTCGTTGGTCGTGTTGGTTGCAAGCGGGACTGCTGATCGGGAGGTCTTGAGATCAAATCCCAGGTCGGGCACTATCGGATTTTTCCAATTTATATTTTCTAGTATAGGCTTAGAGTCTGGATTTCGTGTTGTATGACAATAGGCTCCCCACCTATTCCATAGTGGGACTAGCGAAACGTCGGAGTGTACTACACTCCTCTGCCTACCTTTTTAGATATTATAGGCGTAATGTTACATTTATCGGTTAATTAAAACGTCGAGAGAGAAACCCGCTCACATAGGAGTTCTTCATAATGTTTTATAGAACAGTTCGCACTTCCACAAACGCGCTTTCAGTTCCGCAACGAACCAACATGGCATCCTACGTCCCAAGCATTTCTTATTCTGAAAGGAGATTCAAATGCAACAGTGGAATAAAAGAAGTTGATGATGATTACTATAAAATGGAGTAATATCTTGAAATATTATTGAAAAAAAATTTATAGCAAAAAAGAACATACAGAAAGTGCCGCGATACGACTCCGACCCCGACATTTACAGGATCGCGTAAATGCGGTTAATATTCATTGTTTCTTTTTACACGGATACAAGAAATTCTATACGAAATGATAAACATACAGCCTTTGCGAAGGTAAAAACCGTTTTATAGGACAGTTGGAGTAATAAACAAATTTAAAAGTGTTATTATTAATATTATTAAATGGGAGCGACGTCAGAAAAGTATTATTTTGAAAGGGACAAAAACAATATCATGTTGGAATTATACATTGAAATATAATGAAGTTACAGACATACATAGTATAAAAAGTTGTGTCCTAATTTTACATTATATAGTACGCATCGTGTTATTACGAGTATATGATCTTAATTCTTAGCTGTAACGATATACCTGGGACTGACTGCCTCGTTGGTCGTATTGGTTGCAAGTGCGACTGCCGGTCTTTGAATATTGACCGCTAATTGAAATTTAAAGCACTAATCTAACTCTTCTATCATTATCACATCATCATCTAAACTTATCATCATCATTATCATCAGCTTCTGTCACTCCAATGCTAAGCATGACCTCTCTGAAGAGGATTTTGCCCACAGTCCCCACGCTGGATAAGTGAGTCAAGGTGCGTAATAATAACATACTGTGCGTAAATCTTACTCTACTCAAATAACACTCACAATCGCTCTCCAATTGAGTACGCGTACAGCCTACGGGTAGAGTATGACGTCACTCGTAAATACCGGCTCCGTCTGAATTCTTATTCGATACTTAGCTTCCTTGAAATATCTGCATTTCCTTATCAAAAGAAGTAAGGGGCGCTTTTTAAGGAGCAGGGGTGGGAGGGTGCGCATGTGTGAGTGGGTGCGCGTGTGTGAGTGCACCCCTGTGTGTGACTGTTCATCTATACGTGTTAATGCGTTTTCTTTTTTACCAATTTCTATTGTGTGCCCGCGTCTACAGATTGTATAGACACTTCGCATATTTTATAATGTTGATACTGTTTATTTTGTTGAGTTTATATATCTATTATACTTATTTCTAAAAAAAATTTACCACTCATATCTTTGAAATAAAAGATGCCATTGCCATATTATTTCGTTTATCGAAAACTTTTTCTTTCATTTATTAATAATACATATATAAACACTATAAATTATACCAAAGGAATCAAAACAAGGCGTTAAATATTTCATAGCTATATTTGTCGAGATTATACTCCATGATTTTATCATCTACTTAGCCTGACATACAAGCCTTTGTATCTAAATAAAAATATATGAACGTGTAGTCACATTACTTTTGCTAGTTAAAGACCGATGGCCATTCCCGAAATTGTCGCTGCGTTGCCACCCTACAAGAAGTCTTCACTCCACACGAACGAAGCTTGCATATGATTTGAACGCACACACTCACAACAGGCTGCATGTGTGCGTACATCGCTATTCACGATTTCGCATCGATGGTGTGGTATTGATTTCGTATTGTCGTTAGTCGCGACATGTAAAAGAAAGGGTGTTAGGTCCGGACGCGACTGTGCCACTGGATTTATTGTTTCAAAACCCTATTGTCAATTGGTGCGGTGCTTTCACACTTCGGTACAAGTTTCAATTGAATACTATTCTACTAAATGTGTCGTTTTCAACATTTTGTTCTTGTTATATCGTCAACCTTGATTCGTTATATACATATATATCATATATCCTTACAGACCTGATGTGTTTATGAATCTATTCGTACACAAATGCCGATTTCGGAGACTTCTTATTTCCCTGTCAGCCAGTATGCCTGATCTATTTGATAACAAAAAATGAGTCTTGGTATCCATCGGCACTTAAATCCATCAACATTCACATTGCATAGCCGTTTAAAACTTTGTTTAATTAATAAACGCATTTAAAGACTAAACATATTTTTATCTTTAGATTTCATTAAAATAATTAAATTAGAAATAACAAACGTTAAACACAATATTACGTGTAATAAATTATTTTGTAGTGATGATATGTAATTGACATTAAAGATATGAATGTTGTTCAGGACAAAGAAATGTACCTGACCTTGCTTTTTAACCTCACTGTCTTTAAATGACGAAGAAATACATGACGCTCTACGATCTAACTTTTGAGTCGAAACTGTAGAAGACATTTTATGAATTTACTCTCTACGCGATCGTATGTTAAAAATATGTATATAATGTAATCAAAGAACTCATCGCTGGTTTCTTTTGAATAACTGAAACCGCAGAAATGTCAGCAATACACCTAAGCCTTACAGTGTTAGAGTCATTGAATTATATCTAACACTGCGTAAGTGGATGGTAGAGTTTAAAATGGATTTATACCTTTGTAAACTGACAGCTATTTAAAGAAAATGCTCACAAGTTACATATTAACTCTATGCGACGGACTACCAACTGTTAATGCAGGCACAAAGTTATTTTTACATGATTTGATAAATGCATACGATATAAATTTATATTTCATGTCAAATACAACAAGGGATTTTTGCCCGGTGTATGGCAATGCGCTAACCTACGTACTAGTCCATAGCGGAACGTAAACATAACTAATGAAACGTGCGATTGTTCTACACTTCTCTGCCTGCCTCTTAGGAGATTGCAGGCGTGATGTTACGTTCGTTTTTTACTTACAAGAATACCTACATAAAAACAAATTCACAAACACACATTCTCGGATGTCATATCCAAATATACCATTTGCATTTATACATATAATTAGCTGAAAATCAAACAATTAAAAAAATTTACAACATATAAAAAATCAATTTTTGTCTAGTGAACTTACTTTTACTTACTTTTAATGACTTTACTTTCCATCTTACTTTATTAGCCTATGTCTAAAAGCGTATGTTAAATAACAACTTAAAGATTCAATATAGTAGGTGTAACCAATTTCAAAAACAGCATTAAACGAATCCAAAACGCACTTCCTATTGTACAAATTACTTTTAGATCGACTCTACATCTAAAAGTAACACGCTCTACATCACTTTGCATGTATTGCGAACGCGCCCTACAGTGGGTATAAAGGGGTTCCAAACACGGGCGCCATTAGAAAAATGTCTCGATAAGGATGTTCAATCATTTCGGTACCAATAAGGGATGTTATCGATTTTGCGGAAATGTCACCAGCGCGATATGGAATGTCGCCCGCGAATGTGTCACCCCCATCAGTTTAAAACTCGTGTGACGCAAGCGTGCGTGAATGCTACAGTGAAATTACCTGCAATTTCCTTTCTTTGGTTTAAAATAACTTGAATTAGCAATTACTGATATTCCTATTATTACAGGTAAACGTAATAATTTTTTGTAAAAGAAACTCATATTATTGATACATATGTATTATACATGCATGTCGCATAAAGCATTACAAGAATGTAGTATGGAATACATCTAAATGCATTCTAATATTAGAGTCATTTTAGTGAAAATAAATGAATTGTCATAGCAATAGAGATCCCTTTGTGAATGAATTTCATTTTCAAAACCATCCGTATTAAATATGATAAAAATGTTTATTAATAGAACCATTTATTTTGTTTCAGGTACCTATATTCTACGCATCAATAAACCCGCTGAAATTTATTTCAAATAAAATTATATCATTCAGGTAAACATCTTAAAACTACCTTCAAACAGATCGAGTCGCTTCCAACTAAAGGTTTTTCTTTACAGCACCGTAAACTATCTAAAAGCATTTCACTAACACTTAGTATCTATAAAAATAACCTATAAACGTAACTCGCCTATTCGCCAACAGATGGCAGTGTACGTAGCGAACAGGTTGGTGTGAACATACACGATTCTAGCGCTCTCACACACGCCAGGGGAGAATTTTCCTCAAGTTTTCCTCGTTAGTGGGTGGTGTTCCTTAGAAGGTTATAGTTTCACACTTATCGCACAGGGGGCAGTGTTAGCCCATCGTTCATAGAGGTGTGGGAAATGTGTTGACGCTACACGTGCTATAGTTTTAATCATAGGTAGGTATATTAAAGCGGTTGCATCTTTCACACACGCAAAAACATTTAAAAAACGTAAAAGTACCTGGAATTTAATACAATTTCTAATATTCTGATCTTTGTTCCAAAGAAAACATATTCGATTGCTGTTTGGACAGAATTTATTACTTATTTTTGTTCTAATAAAATGTAGTCGACTTTATCCACAAGGTTTCTTGAGTCTAGAAACTCTAGAAATACTGGTCGAAACTCTACGTTAGTTCATACGTTTTTTGTCTTAGGCAGATAATAATTGCGTTTCTTATGCATGGCTGCCTCGTTGGCCGTGTTAGTTGCAAGCGCCACTGCCGATCTGGGTTCAAATTCCGGGTCGGACGCTACTTAATTTTTCTAATTTAAGTTTTCTAGTTATGGCTTGGGGTCTGGATATCTGCCCAGTGTATAGCAATAGGCTCACCACCTATTCCATAGTGGGACGTAAACGTAACTGGTGAAACGTGAGAGTGTATACTCGGCTGCCTACCTCTTCGGGGGTTATAGGCCTGATGTCACGTCTTATGCAGCTGAAAATATAATCGAAGGAAATATAAAAAAATATTAACAATTGTTCACTTCAAAACACTTCAAATGATAATGAGACTTGGTGAGATTATTACTTAACTGTCACAGAACACTTCCGAGCAGACGTTCGTAGGAAAATTAATTTTACACCTCGTTATTATGCAAACTGTTTTTTATACATTAGAATCAGATATTAGAATCACTTAGACGGTAAAAAAGTTGTGAAGTGATAGCAATACTTGGAACAAGTGAAAAATCGGTTTTTTTGTGTATATATTTTTTATCAGCTTAAAAGTTAATTTTCGATTATTTTGTAAGGAAATATCTAAGCAATATAACTATTTTAATAATCGACTCACTTTCTACCAGTTTTGGAACATAATCTTGGAGTACTGACGTATTATTCTCTCTTATGTTTTTAAGCAGAAAAGAAGAGGGAACTGACAATATAGCCAATATTCTGTTCAAAAAATGTAAATACGATTTACCCTACACATTTTGCGTTTAATATCAATAGCAAATTCCATTTATGTCACTTCAAAGAAAATTTATTACTCGCGACAAACTATACAGGTATTCCTCAAATAACACTAATGTTACAAAGTACTACAGTATTTAGGTACCTACTTTTTTTTCATTCTAATAATGTTTACTTCACTATTATCATTATATGATTAAAACATACATATTAAATTTATTTTATCATAACCGTACGCGTTAAAACAGCGGAAGCAGAGAAATCGAAATAACATACACAAAACTTCGAAACGGTTTCTTAATATTTTAAATAGTCTAAAAATGAACCAATATCGTATTCCTAAACGGTTTTACTCTTTACGCGTTTTATCAGAGGAGCCGACGTCAAAACGAAGCGATAACCGCCAATGTCTATGTCTAAAGTAAACATCTGTCGGTGGCTAACGTGAACGACACACGTAGATCGCGGCGAGGAGTCACGGTTACATCATTCGGAACAGTTCACGATACTCAAGGTCAGGGGTTGGCCAC
This sequence comes from Mimoniades nurscia nurscia, assembly GCA_018246595.1. Taxonomy (NCBI): domain Eukaryota; kingdom Metazoa; phylum Arthropoda; class Insecta; order Lepidoptera; family Hesperiidae; genus Mimoniades; species Mimoniades nurscia. The sequence continues at coordinate 7,218 of DWFO01005893.1, forward strand.
GCGGGGGTCGACGGCCGCCCGCATCGCTGGCTGAATAGGCTTACAGGTCAACCCGACCGCGCAAAAAGTTCAAATTTTCCGACTCTTCTATTGTTCGTTGTGATCGAACGACTGAAATAAATCTAGAACGTTTTGATTTGAATTTTTAATTTAAATCTGAACAACAGTATCACACTAATGACAAGTTTGAAAGTTAAAATTGAGTTCGCATTGTGTAACGCGTTTGTAGGCTGTGTTCCAAATACATTTAAACTTATTGCTAATTGACTCGCTTGTGTAGTATTAATGTATTATTTATAAAACTGTTGTAATGACGGAATATCGCGTTTATAATCAAACTATTACAAATGTTTGTACCAATTGGACCAACATTGGAATCAGTTTAAGTTATCAATATAATCGCACGTTTAAATTCTATTTTATTATAACCGCCATGCTAATGGTTGTTTAATACACATATATATATATTATTATCAAATCGAAAATAACCAGCAATGGGTTGGCATTTATAAGTCACAGTCTTATTTTTAGAATTCAATTTGTTTCGTATGTATAAATATTGATGTAATATGATGCATAAATGATTTAAAATAATGAAAATCGTAATAAGTAGATTACTTTGTTGCTCTAACAATAAGTATTATTATACCTTTATTATCACGCCAGGCTCTATATGGGAGTAGGTACTCAGAATATTTAGCACATTCTTAATATTATATAGACTGGGTGGAACCAGCTGCTGTGGGTTCGAAACACCAACCTAAATAATTGTGCTGTTAAACTGCACTTTATATTGTGTCCTTGCTGTAAGTATGAGACATGTAGATAGACAGATATAACCCGGTTCATCTTAGTCTTTTACTGTATATTCGAGGAATATTATGACCATTTATGCTGTGAATCTATGGACACGAATACATAAGGGAAAACATATTTCCCATCAAGTACCTACGAATAAAGAAACAGCATCTGAACAAATGATTGTGTCACTAAACATGCCATAATCAAAAAAGTCTTAGTAATACCTACTACATATAAATACCTATATTCTTATAGTTAACGTCACTCTTGTACGTGCATATATCATTCTAAATTACTTTGGTGTTTACGAGTACCTATGTCGCAATTTAAAAAGAAAATATAATTTTTAATTGTCAACATGATTACATTTTTAATGTACATAGGTACTCGTACATAATAATGGGACAATATTCACCAAGTACAATTTAATATGATACGTACAATTACATACCATATGTACAATTCAATAGCATATATGTACATATATGTATAATACAGTAATAAGTATTGGTAACAGGTAACTTTAGTAAGATATTTTCAACATAACGCTTCATGAGCGTCCTTAGCCGGCAGATGTTTGTTCCTATTTAATATATTTCCATATTTTGTACGCCTTAAATGTACGATTCAATTTTGTGTACGTTTTACGCGTCACTAATGTGACTGTAAAATAAAACGAGTCAATTTCATTAGCATTAAACAGAGCAAGTTTTCCTACGAAACATTTATGTGGGTACCTACATTTAATGTAATTGGTCACCTGCATATCGAAAACATTGTTTTCTGTTAAATTTAAATAGTAAGTGTTAATTTTAAATATTATATATAGGTACCTATGGTACGAAAGAGACATTTTCAATTTTCGAGAAAAAGGAATGCTGCTTTATCATTTTAATATACATTTTAATATAGGTAATACCTGTACATAAATATTATTATAGTTAGTATATTAAGTATGTAAGGTAATATGATGATGAATGTAAAAATAATTTCACTCACGCTCTCTTGAAAAATATGCCACAGGACTTAAATGTTATACTAATAAATAAATATTTTGTAACAATTGTGATTAGATATGATACGAATGTATTTTGGACCGTTACGTAAAAATATGAGTTTCTACCGTCGAAGAGGAAATAAGGTAGAGCGCAATTTTTACATCACAAAAGAAAAGAACGCGTAATCACGTTTGTCAATTTTTCTTAATATTTTAACTTATCGGTAACCTGATATCAAAATCGTTTTTTTTTCTCTTTTCTTAACTCTACACCTACTGCTCGCACTCAATGTATCCGTTAACAGTAGACAAAATTTAAAACATGAACGAAGCAACTCAAAATGAAATGTTTCGAAAATGTCTCAAACATAACCGTGATGATACCTACTTGAAAAAGTAAAACAAGGATTGAAATTAAAACAAAAATTATCTACATTTGTATATAAATTACAATCGAATTATTTTCGAAATAAATGAACGATGATAACGGATAGGTAAGCTCTACATTTTATCATAGCCCTAAGTTACCTGCTCGTGTAATAGACGCGGCGTTGCGTTATTCACCTTCAAATTTACAGTTATGTAGAGTGGGTACCTATTCAAACAATACCGCTTTTACGTACAGGTGTCGCTAGTGGGCCAGTTTTTGCGCGGGCGCCGTGGGTGGGCGCCATCGGGGGGAAAACGGTCATTTATTTATATATCGCTACCGTCACTTTGCACTGCGCCAATACAACCTGCGTTCTTATTTCGAACGCTCTAATCAGCATGCATTGTTTATGTTACCTTGCATTTTGTCTACACGTATCTATGGTTCGTTAATTATCTGTGGTACATTCGTTAATTATATATCAATAGTTTTAAAGGGAATCTGTTTCTTGAGATATCCAATGTAACAATTATTTTACAGTCAAATATTACCTTACCAGTGAATTCATATTCGATGACAAGAAATATTGTTTATTATGTAGATATATAGTATATATATGTAGAATAAGCACTTGATGCACATAAGAATAGATAAATGTCGCGTTCACTGCTCTCTGCCTACCCGGTGAGGAATCTAGCAGGAGGAGATAATGGTTACAAATACAAAAGTATTCAAATTCTGAAAATATACATTCCTGAGCACGACATCGCACTAGTTCGTCTTTTTCAAATAAGCGACTGTAATGTAATGAGATTTAGTGACATTTCTATTGACACTACGA
>DWFO01005894.1:0-10226 GCA_018246595.1 Mimoniades nurscia nurscia
GTTTCCATAAGAGTACAGCTTGGATGGACCACATACAGGAAACTTTGTCTTTTCGTCACCAATACCGCAAACTGAAGACAAACGTCTTCAATAAATGCGTCCTAATTGTTATGACACACGGAACCCAGACGTGGACATTCACGTTGCGACTGGCCCACCATTGCAATAAAATTAACAATAAATAAAAGTAAAAACATTTCAAAGGCAAATATAATAAATGAATATAACATCTAGTGAAAAGGACATTGTAGCGAATCACTAGGATCGGGGTTGCGTGCCAAGAAAAAGGATAAAACATCTTGTTTCGGCAAGTTTCTTGAGAGCGAACACTGAATTCAACGGTTTGCCGCTACGGTTACCAGGTGTTAGTGTGTGCGTGGAATGTCATAAACACAAATATCATCACCCGTTCATCGTTACAGTGTTGGACGTGGGTCTTCTATCTGAAAGGGAATACTAAGGCCAAATAATTATCAAAAACATGTAACAGATTAAATGCAATAGTTAAGTATGTGAAACGCCTCGGCACGAACATATCCCTGCTACGGGGGCCCACTGAAGACTTATCACGTCAGGATTACAAGCGTATTGTTCATGATGTTACCTTTGTTGTTTCATGTTTAGTTTACGGTTCACGCCATCCATATCATTATGTAGGCGAGAAGCACGCCGTTAAACATTTCCCATACGCAAATTGCGAGAAGCAGATTTACTCTTGAAATGAAGGGAACATGTTTTACAAAGCAATTCCACAGACGCTGGTTCACATTCATGGACTTTCAGGAAGTAATGTCGTTTATAAATTCTGAGTTTTTACCCGTTTACATTACCACTACCCACTACATTTTAAGTGAACAATACAATTTTATTGTCATCCAAGAAGGAACTATAAAAGTCAAATATGTTTTGAAATCTGTATTACAGAAAACCTACAGGTTTAAGGAGTTCATTCATAATTCTATCATACTGGCTTGATATATGCATTCATGCATGTCATCTGTTTGTAGATCTATTAATTTTAGAAATGGAAATAGTATTATACACTATGACTGTGTAATCTGCTCTTATGTTATACACCTTGAGCATCAAACATTTAAAAAATATTTACATATATTGGGACTTATTCGCATAATATTGTCTGCTATTGGTGTACAAAAGGTTTTACTTAGAGTGTATTTGTATTACCTACAGTTGCTGTTGCTAGTTTCAAATTGGCGACACATTTATAGTCGCGTTCAATGTTGTTACAACTAGCGATAAATAAATGAGAAATAAATTCGATTGGTAAAAAATAATCATAGCGTTAATGTAAAAAATTAAATCTCATTTACTTATTTTTATTGTTCTAGTCCTCTTACTGCCTGCCAATGTGTCTGGAAACAATGTTTGTTGCGTTCAAGGAATTGGCAAACTGCCAATTAGCAGAGCTTGCGACTTACAAGATAGTGCAAATGTTGATCATTTGCCACACACCACCTACTAGATAGTGTAGTAACTCTTACAGTACAGTTTATACCGATACTACATAGAAATCTTATTTGGGGCTGCAAACTTTTGTATGCTCTGTTCCGTCAATAAAAAAAGTTTCTGTGTTATTGCTTAATAGAGTTGTAATTTAGTAGTTTGATTACTTAGGAGTGAAATTTAAATCGGAAATGTTTTAACTCTCCTGGAGACCTCTGACATGGTCTAAAGACTCTACTGGGCCGTGAAAAGTCGAGAATCTTTCCTATCTTTTGCATTTCTGTCGGTTAGCAGCTGCGGAACTTGTTTGTTATATGTATATTCATTTAATTTTGAGAAATAATAGGGATTGACATTGTAATTTTTCAATACCTTTAATCTTATAAATATTACACTTTTATTACGCAACATCACGCCTTTAATCACCGAAGAGGTAGGCTGAGGAGTGTAATACATTCCCATGTTTCCATCAACACGACCAACGAGGTAGTCACAATATTGTTACGATTAAATAATTTATTAAATACGATTTAAATAATTTATTAAATAATTTTTTTATTAAATACGAAAATACAATGTTTTTTTTTTCATGTTGACTTTATAATAATTAATTAATTTAATTTTAATACTAAATAATTAGATAGATTGGTTTAGGCGCTCATTTTTGTCACGGAAGTATCAGATATTGAGTTATTTTTATTCAGAGGTTCTTCGGGAGGGCTATATAGGGTTCTTCGAAAAAAGCATAAAAAAAGTTTTCTTTCAAAGCCAGCAAAACATTGGCAAAACCTAGTGATGCACATGTCCACTGGCCATGGTGACTAATAGCCTTCAGGTGGCAGTCTGCCAGTTTGCTTGATTTCATGTTTAACAAAATACAATAAAACATCAAAAAAGTGAGATATTGATAAATAACAATGAATTGATCATTTGTTCCATTGGCAAAAAATAATTACGACAATAATGTAGAAAACTAAATCATATATAAATGTCCAGTATACACACATAAAAATCCAGAATGTTCGAATATTATTTACAAAAAAAATATTTTTACAAAACTTTGTAAGAGATTAACTTCTTAAGTTGTTGTAACTTCCGAAGTTAGCGGAACCTTCCAGCGCTTCGCAGTGCACGAGTAACTTCCGTAGAACCGGCACGCACGCTGGCTCATCTTAATTTAGCGTTCTTGTTTGCGGCAAATAGCAATTTGGAGCTAGTTGTCCGACTCACTAACTTCGCCCGCTGATTGGGGCGCTGAGTGTGAAAATCACTTTGATCTACGACGTATTGTTTGAAACCAGTTGTATTATTGTTATTTATTTTATTACTGCAAAGTATTATTAGGTTTGACTGTCTCGTTGGTCGTGTTGGTTGCCAGCGGAACGGCGGATCGAGTGGTCCTGGGTTCGAATCTGGGGTTTTGTACTATTGGATATTTCTGACTTAGATTTTACTAGTAGTGGTTGAGAGTCAGAATTTGTGCCTGGTGTAGGGTCACCTATTTCATAGTGGAACGTAAACGTAACTGCTGAACGGTGGGAATGTACTTCACTTCTCTGCCTACCTGTGCGGGGATTATAGGCGCGATGTTATGTTGTTACGTACCTATTACTAAACTAACTATTAGTAATTATTTTGTATTTTATTATTCTAAAGCACTGACTGCCTCGTTGGTCGTGTTGGTTGCAAGTGCGACTGCTGAATGGGAGGTCCTGGGGTCGATTCCCGGGTCGTCCACTACTAAATTTTCTAATTTATATTTTCTACTTAAAAAGTAACTGCTGAAACGTGGGAATGTTCTACATTCCTCTGCCTACCTCTTTGGGGAATACAGGCGTGAAGTAAATTTTTTTTTTGTTTTTCTTATTCTAAAACACAGATCCAGGGCTCTAGCACTGCTTTAAAAGATGTAGTTACTACGATTAAAAATGTTCACTTAATGTTAAACAGTAATTAAGTAGGTACTGTAATTATAAATTTATATGTTTCTAAGTATTTTATTTATAGCGCTGCAATATTGTGAAAATAAACAATGAATCAGATAACACACCCGGCGGTTTTTATTTCATATTGTGTGGTGCCCCGGAACATTTGGGTATTAACACGAACGTTGCGGGGAGCTGCTAATGTTTACACAACCAAAATTTTGTTGCAGCGAACTCCGCGCCGGTATAAAATGCATCAACAACTACACCGAAGTTTGTATGGAGAAGAAAGAGCAGCTTATGTTCAAGAGAATATACGCCGGTGTGACGGATGTGGTGCAGGAGTTGTGTACGAGGGGCTCGTATCAGGACGAATACTTGAGGCACGCGAAATGCGTGAAGAACGTTCGGCCGGAGTACGAGACGTGCAGCAGGAACTACGAAGTGACGCTGACCTCGGTCAGCGACCATCACAAACAGGACCAGTATCAAATAAACGAGGCTGACCCGGCCGCTACTCACGAGAATTACCTTAGGACTGTGTGCTGGTAACGTATCATTATGTTTCATTGCGAATGAGTGTATTTTACATCAATATCGTATATTAATATGCTGTATTATTTTGGTATATCAAAACTTGTGTATAAGTTCTTACGACACAGCAGTAGATTATCTTTTCAAACGTTCATAGCATGAATTTAATATGACAACAATCGATGAAGCACGGAAAGGGTTGTCGCAAAACTTTCGGATCGTAATATACCTCATTCATTGATTGCGAAATGAACGATTTCGCAATCAATGAATTAAATGTAATTATATTAAATGTAAAAAAGAATTGAAACGTGCTAAAGATGTATCGATCTGCACAACGTTGTCAGGTTGTTTTCTTATTAATAGGGTAACAATTATTTTCTGACTAAACGAGTTACTCATTATTTAACGAGGTGGCAGAAAATATAGGGTACCTACACGGTTTGGTCCGGCGGTACCACCGTTACATCTATTTTTACCGCGAAACAATTTTTATTTTAAAACAATTTATGTGTTAGTATAAGGAGTGTAGTTGGCAGTCCACATGAACCACAAGAAGAGACCAATTCAGTGTCCAAGAATGACGTCCGTTTTAAATAGAACAGATACTAATCAAATTTATACCAACATATAATTGGACCAATGATACGATTCCATTCCTTTGGCCCTGTCACTAATGAAAACTGAATTATATACTTGTTAGTACATAAATAACGCACATTGAAATATTAAAGTCCATTTCGAGATCGGTTTCAGATGCCTATGGGTGCAAATTTGATATTGCTTCTTGCTGATTTTTTACTTTCTTTACTTACAATTTTTTTTTTAATAGTTATCCCTTCATTGAAGAGATAAGTATGAATAAAACCCAATAATAAACACATGATTGGCGAATCGTATCTCCTTTCCTTGTACTCGTACCTACCCACGAGCAGCGTCATTTATAATGAGTTTCACAAATTAAACTGTCAAAGAAAGGGACTTACTTGAAGCAGCTCCAAAGAGGCATTTCAAAGAGCCATGAATATTGAATAGTCCTCTTTAGTAAAATATTCAAATAAATTGAACGAGATTCTTCGGAACTAATTACTTGTCTCAGGCATCATTTTACCGATATTAATTTTCCTCATCAATCCTAAAAATGATTTATGTTGGCTTCTTTCTCGTAGATTTCCTTTCTGTCAGTTTTTTTTTTACTTAGTGGAAATTAATTGCGTCTTGACGATATCGTCCTTACGAGTACTTTCTTATTGCGTATTATTTTACTCTTTGTGTATAGAACTACAGATATACAAATGTCATTATTGTTATAGGAATAGCGTATTATTTCTAATTTATAGAAACCGAAAATATATAACTAACAACAATTGTTATAAGCAAAAAAACGGGTCAGGTGGTCCATTGGTTTGTATAGTTTAAGTTTCACCTGGAATAAATATTTGTGTAACCGAGCAAAAGAACTGTTGCGCCTGGTTGTAACAAATACCTGTATATAGATATATTTATGTATATAAATACAGACACCAGTCTGTATTTATAGTACAGGCTCTGCCTAATTTAGTATGAGATGATCAAAAGTGGAGATACGTCAAATAGAACGTAGAAACAAAAGCAGTAAAGAATATTAAAATCCATTGCACTTCGTATATCCGTGACGAGGCGGAGTAAGAATACATTGCCCGATCCCGTGCCGGGATACAAGGAGTCGTAAGAGGCGACTAAATCCGGCGCTGGCAGATCATGTTATGGTGCGGTCTGCCTAGCTAAAGCTGCACAGCTAAATGCCTTGATCGCTTACGGGCAACAGCGTAGGTGGTCTGAGAAGCTGTGTACAGCGAACACGGATGCAGCTTACGGTCATACCCCTCAGGGGAGGCCTATGCCCAAGAATGGACTGCAATACGCTGATGATAATGATGCTCGTATAAATTTCATTTCGAGAGCACGTGTTATTGACACCTGTAGCTAATGTTGATTAACGATAGTTAAACGATATAGGAAGAACGTTCAGGTGGCTTTCTTCAAGACATCTGCCAAACGGTTGAACGGTACCTGTGCCTCTGCCAACCGCCCTGGAGCTCTTCATGCTGTTCGCCCGTGAATATTAAAAAATGTGGCTTTTACACACCGCGCTATTCGCCTTGTGTTGACATCGGGTTATTACGACCATTTACATTTTAACTTTTGCAAACCATCCGAAAAGTCGGACTTTGTTTTTGACATGTGCACATTAAATCCCAAAAACAACAATGCCGTCCAATGCTAAATAAATCGTAACGCAAAACATTTGAACGCTTAAATTGTTTCGTCGTTGTTTACATGCTAATTAATTGGCGTATCCTTTTATCGGTTTTACATAAATTTCCGCGATTTCGTCACAGTCGCAAAGTATTACGCGGTCCCTTGGTAGCGTCGAATACTTCGGCGACCGCTTTTTCACTATTAAATCGTATTTAAGATTCAGCTCGTATGCCGTCGGATTTAGGGGCGCACTTAAGGATTTATTCGTGTTAATGACTTCGCTATCCGCGCTGTATACTAACGTAAATTAGATTGGAACAAATTTATGCTGTGCACAAACCATATTTTATGCACATATAATATTTATAATATATATTATATATAGATAACATTTATTGGCATAGTCATTTATTTGTTTATAAATAATTGTTTTTTTAAAATGAATATCGTGGTATTACTAAGTTCGACGTCCGTCCAACGTCCACGTCCCGTGTGAATTAGTGAGCCTAACGTTCACTTAACACCTGATGCCATCAACCGCCTGTTTTAGACATTTCCCTTATAAATGAATACTCCCTATAAATAAATTGAAAAGATTGGCAGACAGCATATTACATATATACAATACATATTATATATAATACATAATAAGTATGTTATATTTACAGACAAATCACTTTTGTTAATCAATTTACTGGCTGGTGGTGGGCCTCAAATGAGAAAATCATTTTCATCGCCCGGGAAACTTGAATTTTATGAATGCGTCCTACCTGATAAAGCTAAATACCTAAAAAGAAGGTAGAAAAAATATTGTGACATTAACTTAATATTTCCGCATTAATTAACTGTACTCGTATGTAAACAAAAAGCTTCCATATTTAACGTACATAAAGAATCAGTTTGCGAAACAATCGTTGAATTTAAACTGTGGTCAGTAGAGTCTATTAAAAATATTCAACCAGTATCACAGGACTTATACACGGCTGCACCGGCACAATGGAGAGATAAAAACAATAGTGTTTCCCGCGAAAAAATTGCGATCCGAAGTACAATGCGAATTTGCGAACGGGGAAATATGAGCGCAAACGAGTTCAATTTAAAATAAGCGATTATTTATTACGTTACTGGTAACACTTTTCGAATTTTATTGATAACTTTTATCAGCATATTAAATAACAAGAACAAGAGCTTATTGTAAAAATGTAGTGCTCTAGTTGTTTTACTATTTTTTCATTTATTAACATTTTCTCATATAATTGATCTTAGAAATTGTACCCAAATTGTGTCAATAGGCTCAGCACCTATTCCATAGTGGGACGTAAACATAAATGGTGAAACGTCGGAGTGTTCTACACTCCTCTGCCTACTTTTTCGGGGATTATTGGCGTGATGTTACGCTTCCCAAAAGTGCCAGGGCGCTTAATCTTCTCGGCAATCTAAAGTCAGTATAACACGCCGAAATCAACTTTACATTTACGAGCAATACACTTTCCCTCGGCCTAACAATGCTTACCACTCGCCTTCGACGCTTTAATACAGACGTGAACTTCACGGCGTAACAGACGGTCACTTGTTCACGGGCGTGTGAGATAAATACATATTATGATAAAATTAAACATTATCATGGTAGAATTAACATTTTTTTGTGTAATTAGTACCTACTTCGTTGTTACGTCATAAAGTGAGGTGCTTAGTTAACTTCTGCGAGTTATAATCTCCTTAAAGGTGCGCAACTGGCCACTGACCTACTTCAGTGTTTAATATTAAATATGAAGATCTAGTCACACATGTCATCTCCGGACACCGTATGGTAGCGCCGAATGGGAAATAGGATTTATTTCCTTTCGAAATATGTCGTTATATGTACAGTTGCTAAGCGGTATAAATAAATGCTTTGCCTCCCGTACGTTGTCTTAGTTCGGACATAGAGTTCCACTACTTGAAAATAACAGTAGCACTAACAATATTGCTTGCAAAGTTTTGAAATTCTAAATACTAAGAATAGTATAAAAAACATTGTTCTGTTTACGAATCTCGATACCAGAATACAATTTTGTGTGAATCTATTGAATTGATAGTGACTTATTTATTATAAAACATTTTTATAAATCGCAGACAACTCTTAATCGTAATTTACGATCAAATCGAAGAATTGTATTGTACGATAATGAATTGATTTTTTTATAATCACTCTATTAAACGTTTCGTGATCATCTACGTATATACATTGTTACATGTGATACAGACACCGTCTCTGCCGCGAACTCGCCGCAATCGGCGGGATCTCATGAAGAATGACGTAGGTATAGGTACAAAACACGCAGTTAATGATGGTGATGATAAAACACGTGAAAAACAAAATATGTCACAAGTATTGTAGGTCATTCATAAAATGATTCAAATTATGAAGTAACAAACATAAAAAAATACAGACGAATTAAGTACCTGCTCCTTTTTGGAAGTCGGTTAAAAATTATTCCACGTCGTTCTTTCAGAATGAGAAACGTTAAGGTCGTAATCTATTGTGGCTACCTATTTATTTGTATCTTGCTACAACTTACATTGCTATCAAACGAATCTACGTTTATTTCGCGGTGTGCAAATTTCACATGTAATTTGCAAGTCTAATAACTTCTAACTGTAGTCAGTTAGCGCGTGTTGGTGTCAAAAAAAACAGTTCCAGCTTTATAAATAAGAACTCTTTTATCAAGTGAATTTTATGATAAGATTTAGTTTCGCTAGCGTTCCACTATTTGAAGGATTAAATCTATTTCATACAAACCTTATAACGTTTGTCAACTTGTTATCTAAATGAATTATTCAACAAAGCTGAATATTTTTTGTATTTATTGTACTTTTATGTTAATAATTAATTTATGTTTTATTTAATCACTACCTATTCCATTGTGGAACGTACATGTTGGTGTGTAGATACTATACTCCTCTGCCTGCCTCTTCGGCGATTACAAGTGATATTACATTTGTTTTAATTGTTTTAGTAATTATTATTATTCGTTTGTAAAAATTTATATTTGGTATCTCATATCTTATAATAATTTTGTAGTTCATTCCAAGAGTACCTGTCATGTTCGGAGAGGACTGTGCAGAGATCGTGTGGTGAAGAAGCCGCGATGTTTACCAGCACGTTGCTAAAGCGGATGGCTTCTAATATAATAAAGGTATGTACACATTATCGGCTTTTACCGATCTAGTTGCTTGAGTAATGTATATGACTGGGTATTAAAACTATACCAGCACTTCAACACATTTCTATATATTTGATCTAACGTAGCTCTTTTGTAGTAATCGTAGTTACTGACCAGGAACTACCCAAGTTCAGCCATCTATAGGTCTATGGCTTTATTTCCATTGTATAAAATAATAAGTAAAATGTATTTAATATTGGTACTACTGTTGTAGGTACTATGAAAAAGCCCGATTTCGATATAAAATTCATCTTTTTCCCATTTCAACCACTCGTGCTTTCCGCACTGTACACAATGTCGAGGCTTTTTTTGTGTTGGTATTCATAACATTCACCCCGAGAAATAGTATTTGAAGTGGTTGAATGACCCGTGGCCATTTTCTATTTGTTCCCGCGTTTAACTAAACGTAAACTATAAAAAGGTTTCTTTGTTACGAGCAGCACATAATGAAATAGAGGTTAGCATTGTTCACGGGGCAGACATTTTTGTTAGTGCGTGTACATAGCAACCACATTAGATAAAAGTATATTTAATTAAGCTTTATATTTTCACTGAAAAAATCCCATAGTAAGTTGACGTGCGTAATAGTTTTTATTAATTTACGCAGTATTATTTTTCGGTTAATTAGGATAATCCGATGATTCGGACATGTTGAAAGAATGGCTGATGAAAGAATGACGAAACAGATATACAATGCGAATGTCGGTGGACGCAGATGCCGAGGGAGACCGAGACTCACCTATCTAGACCAAATAAGTAAGGTACTATGTGATGGGGACGTTAGAAGTCTCCGAAACTGGCGTGCATGTATGAAGAGAGTGATGAATGTGGACGAAGCACGACAGGTGTGTAAGAA
>DWFO01005895.1:0-10225 GCA_018246595.1 Mimoniades nurscia nurscia
AACCCGGGACCTCCCGATCGGCAGTCGCACTTGCAACAAACACGACCAACGACCACTTGCACAACCAACCAAGCAGATAGTTGATAAATAAATATGAGTATATATAAATATATACATTAATAGATTTTGTTAGATATTATACTTATCTAGCGTAGTAGTCGAACCCAAAAACATGCTCAAAATTCGGGCTCATTAACCATTGGATTTATTTGAATAAAAACTTACGAGTTACATCACTGAAATACCATTAAAGGAGAGTTAAAAAAGAATATTCCATTTTTGAAGCAACGCAAACAAAAAATTACAAACGCTACCATAGCGTTGTGTAGGTTGACAGCGGAGTCTTATTTTTATTCCCGGGTATCGTGCGTCAAATTTAAATTGTAAAACTTCAATGTTTGCGGGTGCTTGAACCAAAAAATTAACGGTATGTTAAAATTGTTTTGTCTGAAAAAAATGTATTAGTGAAAGGAACATGTCTAAAAAACAATTTGAAAAATAGCATTAAAAATGGAAGTAAAAAAAATATATAACAAGAAGAATATACATAATAATTTTGATGTGAATTAATAATGTACTTGTAGAGAAGTTAGCCCCTCGCCCCGGTACCAGTTGCAATTCGCTAGCACCAGCTGGAATCGAGTCTATGCTCTGGAGTTTACTGTAATACCGCTGCTGCCTCTGAACTTGAGGAAATATGCTTTTTCTGTATCTACCATCCATTTTTATAGTTTGTCTCAGTTGGCAAAGGACACTAATAAAATAGAAGTTGAAACTTTCAACTTCTATTTTATTTTTTAAAATACACATATACATACATATATCGTATGTCAGTTAAAAATTCTAATCATAGGTACACGTCAGGCTTTCAATAATTAACATTAAGAAGCTGTATTTCGAAACTCTAGTCTATCGCTGCATCTACAAGGCTTATAAACTACATTGATAGATAGATAGGTACAATGATAGGGTTGAAGCACGATCATGTCCTAACGAATACTTATCCTGTTCATTTATTGAATTATTGGGATATTTAAATACAAAAATAATAAAAAATATTACAGTATATATTTTTATATATATATAGGTATGTAGTTTATCAGCCACCTGGCTACCATACCACAAGTTCTCTTGACGGATCTAACGGCCGTATGTGGATATGTCCTCGGTTTTTTTTTATTATTATTATATGAGATAATTTTGAGATTGTGGGTTTTTTCATCGCTTAGCCTAGAAACATTCAAAAAACGTAATTACTTGACCTACACATTGAAAACAACTCCTAAATTACACAATTTCATTAAATACTAGCTCCCAATCCTAAAATGAAGTTCAATTCTCTAGGATTCAAATTAATCCTATCCCTCCCAGCTGTCTGCCAGTCCCTCGCATATTTAATTATTCCTGTACATTTCATAAACGTACAACTATGCAAGGAATTACTGTTTAATATCAGATAAATTAAAACTTTAGATATAGTGTAAGCTATCAACTGAGTTTCAGAGATGCAATTTAGATTTTCGTGGAATTTGAAGTCGTTATCCGAGGAAAAGTGCTACATTAAAATAAGGTAAATATTTTATTCGAATTTACAGTCAGATCAAAAAAATTGAGACGAATAAATATTATTTATATATACAGTTATGATTGATCAGAATAATAAAAGTTGTATTGGCGACGCATACAACTCTTTTTTCGGAGTGAGAACGATTAACACAATAGTCAACCGTGCTGGCCAACTGTGGGCTAGCACACGTCACACGCCGATGAGATTATTATGTAGAATGTGCTGATTGTCTCACGGTGTTCTTCTTTGTTACACTATTACATGTTCATTTACTGGTTTTCACACACCCAAGAACATACTTTACATTAGTAAATGTGCCCCAATGATATGTGTCGTATAAGAAATAATATAATAAGGGTCTAAACGTACGTATAGTTAATGAAAAAAAGAGAGATCCAACCTCAGCATTTTGCATTCTAGGCTTTCAGTGGTAAGAAGGAAAGTCTTAGTGTACACCAGAAATTATTGCCTCCAATAAACTATGTACATATCTGCGGATTTCATCTTTATTACTTAGACACTAGCTGATACCCCACCTCAACTTCTTTTACGTTGTTTATGATACATGGTAATAATATATTTTATGTACAGAGAAGAAAAAATATATTTTTGTGAAATGTTAACTTTAAAAAATCTCCTGAAATTGATTTTTTTTTAACACTCGTAAGGAACAAGTGACTCAGAATATTAATATTGAAATCTAAGCAGTACTTTATGCGTGATGAGTGCGCAATGGCAGACCTCAATCATTTTATTTATGTACCTACATATGTAGACACGCATGGATTCTGAAAACTGTATGTTAAAATTTTGGACTGTAGACGCAGATACCAAAATCGGTTTTCCTGACATTTTATACGGTTGACAGGTTTCGTTTGAAACTTAACACTTCTCTTGTTTTCAAATTATTTCTATATCTATTCTGTATTCTAAGCTACTGTACACGCTGTATTTTGACGAATAGATTTGGTTCAATTTCGAAAAATTTTAATGGGATCTATAAATGCAAAACATACTTAAGCACTTTTAGCATCTATACATGTACTTAAGGGATAATTTAACATAACGGATAAATGGACATCTAAAATCTAAACGCTAACTTGTCCTGACAGTTTTAAGTTCTAATAGTAATAATGACTTTGTTTTAAGGGTTCCCTTCAGAGGGAATAACATACTCGCATTATCGACATAGGTATATATAGGTATTGGTGAAACTAGGACACGATTTTGAGGAAACGCTTGACCGTGCTAGGTGACTTTGAATACGGTGTTCTTGATGGAGTATTTAACCAATATGCTATTTTAGGAATGTACTCAAGGTAGTTGGCAGTAGTTGGAAACGAATTGATGAAAATCGAGCTCGGTGATGTGTATTAATGCTGATGTATAAGTCTATATACGCATGTATGCGTATGTATAGTATGTATTTCCAAAAAGCTTAAGAGAACAGTACATTTATTGACTTATGTTATATAACTTTACTATGGAATGTCACGGACCCCTGTGAACCAAAATGCGCAATTGAAATTCAAACGTAACATCGTAACATAACGCCTGTAATCCGCGAAGAGGTGGACAGTGAAATTTAATATCACGTACCATCAATTATGTTTACGTCCTATTAAATATTGGGGTGAATATATTCCCATGCACCACGCACAAATTTAGATTCTAAGCCACTATAAGAAAATTCTTCTAGAAAGTTAGAATAATCCAATATAGTACTCTGGATTAAAACCCAGGATTTCTCGATTAGTAGCCGCGCTTGCAACCATTGGACCAACAAGGCAGTAAATTTTTTTGAAATTCAATTATTACCAACTGTCTTAATATCACGTCTAACATGTTTACCTAAATCGACTTTCGTAATCAACATGGACCCAGTTTTAAGATGGTAAAAAAATTAAATTACTTCTAAGCACGGTTTACTTATGACGTAAAACGCAGTCCCAAACCGCGTAGCTCCAAAACCTGCCAACATGAGTGAGGTATCGTTTACTCATATTGGCAGGTTTTAGAGCCTTACTTCAATCACTACATGCGAAGGGAAATAGATGTAGCGTTAGTTTCCGATCGAAAAATCATGAAATCGCTATATTAAATCACGCCTGCAGCTGTGACATGATATGTTTTCGAAATTAAGCGAGGTGCTGATTTTTCTCACAGAGGAAATAAATCGAATCAAGCAGAATGTTGTAGAATTTTGAAAGTTACGGAAAAAAAAAATAGGTATTGATGCGATACTAACCGAACTAAACTATTTAGCATACTGCTTATATTTAACCAAGAGTCTTAAATATTGTATAATTAACATTTGGGAGACTTCATCACAAATTACTTGTTATCAAAGTTGGAACCTAATTACAAATGAAATATTGATTTACATACGTAACATAACCCCTGTAATCCCGAAGATGTAGGCAGAGGAGTGTGGTACACACCCACGTTTACCCAGTTACGTTTACGACCTACTATGCAATAGGTGGTGAGTCTATTGCCATACACCGGACATGTATCCAGATTCGAATCATACTGGAAAAAATATTGATTTAAAGCTGCTTTGATGTAGTCGTTTGTCTTGGGGGAGCTGAAAATAAATAACGCCAATCTTACATTGAAGATAGTTGTAAATATTTGAACTGCATGCTCTGTATCTCCAAACGCTCTGTTTCTACTATGCGTACGAGATGCATATATATTTAAAATAAAAAAGTGAAAAAGCAGAAGGTAAAATGCCTTGTGAGTCGAGTGGATCCAAAATGCTCGATCACCGGATCTCGTTTGATCAGGTTTATCTAACTAAGAATTCGTGGTAGTAGGTTGGAGTCTCAATTTCTGCTCTATTCCATGGTGGGAAGCAGACATAAATGGTGAAACGTGGGTGTATATTGCCTTTCTGGGCCTACCCCTTCTGAGAAAACAGACGTGAAGAAGAATAGGGTCCAAAACTGAACGAAATTAAATGTCAGCACTCTGTAAATCTAAACAAGCCAGTGCCAACTAAACATGTTTGTTCCGGAAAACGACAAAAGAAGCATCCGCTTGAGCTGGCGAAAGTGCTGCACGGACTGAAATAAACAACAGGAGCGCGATTCCTCTAACTTCACTTGTTACTACGGAATAATAGCGTTTCGCGCTTCGGAGACGCTTCACGACATTTACTTCGGTGACACTTCGCGGAATTCGTTTCCGAAACAAATTCACGCCTTCTGATGGTTGAATGTAGTATTGTGTATATATATGTATCACTTTATATAAAATCGCATCATGCGATCACGATCTTACTAGCTGGTGAAACAATCAATCGTGGATCTGCGTAACAAACTTGTCAAGCAATTAGTAGTGGGCCAAAAATATTAAGATCTAATAAACAGTTATTCAGCTCCTGTGCCTTCTTTTTTAAAAATATACTCTTTACCTATAATACATATTTTCAAAACTCCGTTTGTCCAAAATGTCATAAAGTAATGTAATTGGTAGAATGGGAAAAACAAAAATTTAATTCCACAATAAACAGACAACGATAACGTTGTCGATAATAGAATTCTTGGAATACGTCGAAGATTCGAGAAAATCTTGGAATGCAGGCGGGAGGGAACGATAACGCACAATTTTGAAGCTTGATTCCGAACAATTCCGCTAATTTACTGAAGAAATTGTGTTATAATATACTACTTGTAGTTGTGAGTTATGAAAAATATTTCGAATGTTATAACAGGAAAACACAACTCCAGTCGAAAACTTCCTTTTCTAGCTAAGCGAGACTGTACAAGAAATATAGTACAAAAATTATATTTATAATTTTACTTGCAATATCAAGTAACAAATGTCTTATTTAAATGATTTTAATTGCCTGTAAAATAAATAAGGATAGATTATTAAAAATAATTTGACGGCCTCGTTAGTCGTGTTGGTTGCATGTGCGACTGCCGATCGGGGGTCCTGGGTTCATTTCCCGGGTTGGGCACTACAAAAAATTTCTAATTTAGATTTTATAATTGTGGCTCGGAGTCTGGATATGTGCCCGGTGTATAACAATAGGCTCACCACCTATTCCATAGTGCGACGTAAACATAACTGGTGAAACATGGGAGTGTTCTACGTTCCTCTGCCAACCTCTTTGCATAAATTTCCATTAAATAAACTTCCATTGCTTGTATGATCTTTAATTAAGTCTATCAATAATGAAATGAAATGTATGTTTCAAGTTGACAAGGAAAACAAGCTGGATCGCACAATTAATCTTTTTAATATTTTTTGTATAAATGTGACATGTCTTTCTGTTCGCATACATTAACAGCTACAATCACACTATAAAACCTGCATCTTTCTTCCGCTTTCACCTTGCACCATTAATTAATCATGTTTTTAATCCGCGGATGCTCGGGTTTTGGTTACTCATTCCACGTATAATTTAGATCTGTATTAACAACATTAATGATCGATACAGGCAGGTCATTACATAATTCATACAGCGCTACAGAATATTTGATATCAGGACAATTATGTTCTGATTACCGATACTGAAGGACAATTTGTGTTTCATCAACCCATCTCATTTGGGCTTCGAAAGTATCCGGGTCCAAAAAATACACTGTGGAGGTAAAAACGATCCATTCCACTGGATCATATCCAGCTCGAATTAATAATACTGGGCATTTTTCCAGCAACAAAAAAAATATAGGCGGACCAGCTGCTGCTGTCTGTGTATATAATATTTTCGGCCATTGTTCCATTGTGTGAAATATCCATTTTAGTTGAACTGCTCCCTCCGGTGGGGAATAGAAAATATCAGGTAAAGGAGTGTAGAGTACGGTGAATGCGGTATCAAGATATACTGGTTACAATCACCCTGCAACGTGCCCAGTCGGTTCTTCATTACGGCGGGGAAAGAAAATGTGACGTAACAAATGTGATCTTCGTGACAAGTTGTCGACTCGTTTCTGAGCGATACGAAATGGAGTTTTATTTTGAATGTAACAGTTGTCTGATTTGGATTTAAACGATTAATATACAACTTTAAAATAATAGTTAGTTCAAAATTATAACACTAATGAAATGTCATTGATAAGACGAAAAATATTTGAAAGCAAAGGATACGATAAGATACAAATTTATTAACAGGCATATCATGAACGATTTGCTGCGTATAATATTATATAATTAGTTTTATAAATCTTATTTGACAATCTTATTTAAATTTTCGACTTGCCAGCTGGATGTGACGTCACTAACGGTCTCTGGCTAGTACACTTGACTGACGGATAGTGCGCTTAGCTGTCGTGGCACCGGCTCTGGACGAGGTTCGGCTTACTCGTCTCATCGTGGAGAGGTAGAATAATTACAAAATACACACCTAAAGTGCATATTTTACATTTATCAATAATTTTATATATACATACACGCGTGGTTTCGATGAATTTTGACTCCCTAGCACCCACTATCTGACCCATTTGAACACAAAAGTCGAGTCTTAGTCTTTTTATAAACATTGCTGTCAAGTTTTCATATAGTGTGTTTAAATTGATTTTACGACATCATAATGTTAATTGGTGAAACGTGCGAGTGTTGTACATTCCTCTGCCTATCTCATCGGGGATGACAGGCGTGATGTTACGTTTATAATGTTAATATAAATAACATAATGATATAAATAACATGTAGGTAATAACATAACATATATCTTTTCTTATGCAGGATTTAGGTAATAACAATACTTTTAGATAATATTTGTATTAATAATTTATAAAACTATGTACAGTTTTAGATAGATGAAAATATATATTAGAGTTTTTTTCACACAGTGGTCAATATTACCCGAACGATTTTTTATTGCTTTGCAATAACCGTAATATTTAAATAACGTTGGATATAAAAAAGGTATTGTAGTACGAATGAAAGGGAATAAACAGGGGGAATGGTAAAAATGCTGTGGACGTTAACGTTAAACTGATTTATCGTAATACTTTTATAAATACACCCCTAAATGTAAATTTGGAGGAAAGCCAATTCGCACCGCGGCGGCTATTTTGTAATGACGTTTCGAACCGTACGAAATGGAATCGAATATATGTTAATATGTTACATGAATGATAAAATAAAGATGTTATAAAAGGAAAATCTTATTTCACTATAATAGCTCAACTATACAGTTATATATATATGTGAAAATATTTAAAAACAGAAATTTATACAGTTGACTGAGAAAACGACAAGGCTTGGAAAAGGATTTTTTAACATTTTTACCAGATACCAGATTTTTTAACGCATATCTACTTACCCAGTTATTCTTATACCCAGATACTAAACTCTGGACAGACAGTTATCACATTATATAATGAATTTATGCAGCATTCTAGCGAGCGGTTTTCGAATAGCGTATCTTACTTACTCGTAAGTAAAGCCGTATAAAGAATTACATGTATTGTTGCGCTGTCTTTTGTTATATTCGTTTTGCTTTTCGAATAATCTTTTATTGCCAATTCGGGATCTTTGATTAAATTACCATTTGTGTCTCTCAGTTCTACGGTTATTTTTGTATTTTCCTTCGCCATTCTAATAGTTGATACTTACTTTAAAACGAACAAATTTTTTAAACTCAGAACTATATATTTTGGTACTACGTGTATATTTAACTAATTGCCCTGTTGGTCGAGTGCTCGCAAGCGGGATTACTCATCGAGAGGTTCTGGGTTCCTGGACGTTAGCGTAACTGGTGAAGCATAGGAGTGTACTACACTCTTTTGCCTACATCTTTGAGGATTAAAGGCCTGATTTTATATTAGCATCTATAATTATTATTCCTATTACCATGGCCATCAACCTAGATACACCGAATGGATGACAGAACAAATTTCAGAACTGACTAAAGCTAACGTCTGAATCGGGCACGTACAAAATATCCCTAGCAGTATATACATATACGAGTACATCCAAGGCCTGATAAAAGCAAACGTTTGCATTTATAATATTATTGTATCCCATACGAGAACCGCGAGCTTTATGCTTCCGCTGATATGTGGGTAGGCTGACAAAAGCGCTCTCCACGTTGAGGGCGCTGGATACGAGCCAACAAAGCGTCTGTGAATTTTGAATTTTCCCTTAAAGACAACGTTATATAGCAAACAGGGGCTATAATATTAAAATTTTCATTATAATATCTCTACATGCATCTGTAAATATATCATAAGACAAAATGTACAATGACGCTTTTAGAATTCTTGTTCCACTATATGTTACATATTAAATATTACATTGCCAGGGACTGATAGAAGTTGAACAAACCTATACGCATTTACACAACAGCTTCACCAGTAAATGTCTGATTAGCAAGTGTTTGACTAAAACTATAAACAAACGTTAATTAAACTCATCGAAATAGAAAATCAGCGAGTAGTTCTGTTGCGTTCGTTTATCTCGGCAACAACGTTCTTGTTACGTTTGTTTATCTCTGTTAACGTAACAATTACGTATGCGGGTTATGTTACCCGTTTGTTACTCTACAGCGTGGGATCAGCGGATAGCGCTAATGAGTATAATTAGCGGTGTAACAACAGTTCCCTAAGATTTATTGTGATTTAATTAAAACGTTCCCTCTTATTTCGTCCGCGGTACCGATTCTATTGATGGAGTACATTGTTTCACGTTTGGAATAATATTTATTTGAAGCGCGTACTTTAAGTAGGCACAACAATGCTGATGTTTTCATTCGTTGTATAATTTGACTTTTCAATTTACTTATTTATTCTAGTTTTTTCGGGTAGTTTGGTCTCCACCGCGACCTGGCTGCAATCGGCAAGAGCTAAGTTCCATTAGGTTTGTCTACCAAATAACTTTAATATAGGTCTGTTAGTAGAAATACATTTAAAACAAATGGAAGAAAACTGCCCAATGTACGCTCCAAAAGTCACAAAAGTCCAAAAGGGATAGGTCACTAGCGGTCAGTTACTTAACAACTGACCGCAAGCGTCGTCGGCTATTATACAACTCGTTCGCTATTCCTAATCGAGCCAGAACTACATGCGATCCAAATAATATTGTCTCTGAAATTCCAAAACTACCACTTTCGTGACACGAAATTATCGAACATTCGATTGTCTGTGTTTGTACGCGTGTACGTGTATTTGTGTGTGTGTTACATTAATAAGGCTATTATGGCGCTCAGTGACCAGGAAATGCTGTAATAATTCACAGAATGCTCTCTCATTAGCACTAACACAACTGAATGTGAACACTTCATAAAGTCGATAACCGACATTCAATAGGTACACTGTAATTATAATTTATGTTTTGTATTGGTAATTGGATTTAGTCAATTTTTTAATGCTAAAAATATGCCAGCAGCAACATATAGCAATGTGTAGTCACATAAGTGCGTACCGAGGCTTCATTTACAATGTACAAGAAGCACGTAAGATCTGTAAGGATCCAGATATTTGGCACTCTATACTCCGCCTAATCCGTGTAGGATCCGACGTGACAAAACACTGATAATAAAAGTCATCATCATCATCATCAGCGTGTCTTAGTCAACTGCTGGACATACGCCTCCCGTGAGATATTTTCGTCCACAATACCCATGATGGGCGCACGATAGTGTATACTGCTACTTATTGGCGGCCAGGCCATCAGGCTGTGCCTAAGCAGCCTGAGCCATAC
>DWFO01005896.1:0-10225 GCA_018246595.1 Mimoniades nurscia nurscia
TAGAAAATTTTTGTAGTGTTCGACCCGGGAATCGAACCCGGGACCTCCCGATCGGCAGTCGCACTTGCAACAAACACTACCAACGAGGCAGTCAAGTGTGTGTGTGTTATAAACTAAAACTAACTTAGTGCACGTAAAAAAAAACAAAAGGTTAAAACATATATACATATATGTATTTTCAACATCATGAGCGTATTGCATTCCGTTGCTGGGACATAGGCCCCCCCTAGGGGTTATGTCCGTAATTCCCACGCCGGGCATGTGGGCGGGGGTACCAGAGCACAGCTTCTCGCACCGCCTACGCGGCAGGGCTTGTACCGGAGCCTAGACATACCGCGATCTGCCAGACATTTATGTTATGTTAACCATATTACGTTTGAGTACTACACTCATCTACCCACCTCTGCAGAGAAATACTGGCATTATATTATGTTGCTATATATATATTGTTAGGTACTTGTGCTTTGCACTCAAGATGCCCTCGTTAAGATGCCCTTTTATAAAGATAAAATTTTTCTCTTTCAACTCTTAGTATTAAGCATTTATTTTGATTGATACTTAGCAGACTAGTATTTAATAATAATGAAAATAAATATACAACACCATAAATTAAAAAAAATTGCTATTATGTCATTTATCAGTAACCGATTACAGTACTAATATAAATATATCATCACGCCAGATCCCTTACGGGGTACGCAGCTAGCGACGAGTGTTAAACATCAAATACCAATTGCGGTATACAATCATAATAAACATTATTCCACAGAATCCGCTTACACGAGACCACGTCGCCGCTGTCTATTCAAAGCGCTTACAGCACTGAGCAATTGCTCTCTTGCCTAAGCGGTCTGTTGCCTAAGATTAATAGCAACTCGAATAGCATTCTGAGCAGCGCTTTAGTGGTGAACGCTTTAATCTCCTACCAGCCAGAGAATCTAACCATCCGGGGCAATACAGCTAAGTTCTTAGTCGAAGTATTGAGACAATGGCTTGGACTGCTTTTAACCGCTCTAAGCCATACGGTGTTGGTAGGTGATTGTGAAAACTATGGAATGTTTCTAATAGTGATGTGCCAAATTGGAATAGACGGTTTACGGTGTGTATTGCTATTTTGCCATTATCCTGTTACTTTATTTATGTTAAAACTTTATAAAGTAAAAAAGTACGTAACATCACGCCTGTAACGTTTCCCTTTCACCAGTTCACGTTTCACCAGTTACGTTTACGACCCGCTATGGAATAGGTGGTGAGCCTATTGCCATACAGCGGGCCCAATTTCAGACCCGGAGCCACTACTAGAAAATCTAAATTAGAAAAATCTAGTAGTGCCCGACCGGGAATTTGAACCGTGGACCACCTGTCGGGTAAATAATAACCTTTTGTAGGCAAAAATGCATAACAACCTGTTAAACAAGATTTTCATTACAAGTTATTTTAAGATGTACATATGTATCAACGGATACAATATTAATATTAATTTAATCGGTTGAGTTGATACGATTTGATTTACGCTAAAGAATTCATATTATTAACATCAATATAAAAATTTAACCCAAAATTATCCCTCGAAATCTCCACCGCTGCTATCACTTCTATAATAAAATAGTGCTTGTATTGCGGCAATTTGAACTTTCTATTCTATTCCATAAATTTCTATTAAGAATAATATACTTATCTGTAAATTAGCTGCGCCCGCAACTTTGTCCGCGTGAAATTTAACAAATTCTAACCGAAACTACTCATTAACGAACCTAGGTTACTCGTTATTACATCAGCTATCTTCCAGTGAAAATCCCTTCAAAGTCGGTCTAGCCGTCCCAGATATTCGCCGGAACAGACAGACAGACACACAAACATTGTAAAAAATGTTATTTTGGTATATGTACCGTGGTTATTTGGTATATGTGAAATATTACAAACAAACACTCCACTTTTATTTATCTGTATAGAGTACGCTTAGAGTATAGATGAAGCTATCACAAGCCTTTTGTAGATTCAATATTGATCTTAAACTTCACAATAGACGTTTACTAACTATATTTACTTAGGTTGATGAAACTCATGAGTGACAGTCAGAAACCGACTGATTTTGTTCAAACAATACTGACTGATGATGGAGAGAAAAATATGTTAAAGCAACTCGCCACTGATCTACGTAACGGCACTGTAAGCTTCATGTCGGATCTCGTAGTTGTCGTTAAGGTAGGTTATGTTTATGTTTATTAATGTTATAAAATGTTGCTTTGTAAAGAGCTGCTACAAGTGTGGGTATAACGCCAACAATCAGTATCATAGACAATGTACAATGTTGTCTATGCAAGAGCGTATAAAATAATCATAGTATTTTGTATAGTCTGTGCATTTTTTTTGTTTGTAAATTTTTTGTGTGCTCATAATACACATAGTCACATACACATGAATATATATGTATGTACTGGCTCGTGGTGGTTCGACTATTTTCGGACCAATGTGAGGTCCGTCATGAGCACTCGCAGACTGCGGCGACGTCGCGGCGGGGACTCATTACTTTATTAGGTACCTCTCCGAATAAAACAGTTCTGATTTAAAATCATTTTTATTCACAAATAATTAACAGATTACCGGTCACGTCATCCTGATTTCACTGTTTGGTGTTTGTAAATTTAAAATATTAAGCATAAAGCATAGACTGTATTATTAAGTGAACTGTATTATAAAGGTATCATAATATACATATATTTTTAGGACAATGAAAGACTAATGAAATCGGAGGAATATACAACGTTTTTGAAATTACTACTAAATTTTCTTCATGGTTTCGCGCGAACGGAAGCTTCAATGGACTTTTGTGATATATTGTTATCTAAGGGCTATCTGACAATGTTGCCACATAGCCCATTGTCTAGGTACACGTTTTCCAATGTAATCTGATTAATATCAATAAACTTAATGATTAAAAAGCTTCTGCATTGATTGACTTTGATACGGATTTTATAAAAATGAAGAATGGATATGGTGACAGTGTCTCGGTTGACATAACCGTCAAATAGTTACCTCGTGTTTGCTCAATCTCATGTCAAGCTTTGCCCAAATGGTTATTCCTCTCGTTCTACGTACTACGTGTATGTGGTGTTCAAAACTAAATGAAATTCGTATGTGTTTTATTGATGGTCAAATTGGTCCAAATTGATATACATATAAACGTTGAATTTGAATGTACAAGTAATTAAAATAGAATTGTAGAAAATTGAGACCTTTTTATTGTATTATTCTAGAAACGATTCAACAGTTCGTAAAGCGAGCACTTTAGTTTTAGGAGAAATGTTGAAGGCTTTAGCAGAGAAATATCTCTATGGTGACAATAAAGATAAAAACGTTAATGAAATGTGCGCTAATGATATACAGGCAAGTGAAATGGAGACATCGATACACGTATTCGAATACAAAGTAATTTATTTGATAAATAATTGTGTTTCTAGCTGGGGCTAGTTGAATTACAATATGGAATCGAAAACTCTACAAATATTGGCTTACAACTACAGAAACGTGAACCATATTGCTTGTTTATATACTTTTACTTTTATTGCCAGTCTTCGGAGAAGTAAGCAGTACTATTTTATTATTATTGCGTTTACTATTAATAAGACCCCATGCAGGGTTATAAATATCTATCTATTATAAATGGTGATACATTTTAAGTGCTCATTCTTGTTCTAGTCCCGGGGAAACATTAGCGCCGCTACTCCCATACCTAATTGACTATATCCTGCGTCTGCCAAAGTTCTTCAAACCAACGCCTTACATTATCAAAGCGCTGTGGCTGGTGTTTGCTGTAATTTTTTTTGTTATATTTATACCTTATTAAATATAATTCTTATAGGACACATAATTTTTTCTGTAAAAGACGTTATATACTGTCAACTTTTTAAGTCCTACATATAGTACGTATAAAAATAAAGCACAAATATAAATAATAATATAAAATAACAATACTCCTATTATGGAGTTCACAATAAAACTAAAAAATATACGAATCCATGATACACTAAATATTAGATAATGAGTGAGAAATTGATCGATTTGTACATACGAGTATGTAAGCGGACACAGCCGCCGTGGTGTCTGAGCAGATGTCCACGGTGTCGGACGGCGCGCTGCGCTCGCTGGACGAGCGCGTGCGGCTCGAGCGCGCGGCCGCGCGGCTCGCGGCGGCGCTGCGGCCGCACTGCGCGCCGCACTACACGCACAACCCCGCGCTCCTGTTCTGGGCGTTCACGTCGCTCAGGATCCCCAACTGTCTTAGGATACAAGTGGTAGGTTGTCATAATAAAAAAAGACAATTCAAATTGCATGTAAACAGTAGGTACCTATAACTTATATAACTGAATTCTGTAATGGACATTGAAACTTATAGGGTTAACACTTTATGAATAAAATTTAAAAAAGGCTCACGAGTCGTAATAAAAAGTAAAGACTTCAAAATAGTATCAAGTTTTTATAAAGATTAATGTAATATTGTTATAAACACATTTTTGGATACCTGTAGGGTGATGGAATATTGACATCACTCCGTATGTATCCAACCTATTATATCTTTTATTTGTTACGTTTGAATAGTTATCTCAGTGGCTTACAACGGAAGACACGTTGCCCGAGGATCTAATAAAAGAACCGCTAGTCTGGGAGCTGCTTCTAAACGTCCTAATACAAAATGAAAGTGATATTACTACTGTGGTAAATTGTAGAAATGCTCTCAATGTGTGTATGGAGGAAGGAGATGATAGAACGAAACAGGAATTCGCTGTTGTGGTGTGGTCGATGTTGCCCGAAGTATTGTCTAAGGCGCTGATAGACTATGAATGCGTAATTGGTGGGTATATTTTTTGTTTTAATTTTTTTTTTGCCATAAAAAAAGCCTACTACATGATTACATCGATCTCTCTTTTGTCTAATACATATGTAAAATATAAAATACACCTTCCTACACTGGCTAACTTAGTTTTAGGAAATTCTATTCTTTATCAGTAGGTACTATAACTGGTACTAGTTATAGTACTGATAAAGAAGACACTAATCACTACGTATTATAATTACTATAACCTATTATAAACCGTTAAAGGAGAAGATACGCGGAAAGATACAACGCCTTCATATACGTAATAAAATAAAAAACAACGAAATTGTTGAGCGGCACCTTTACGCACTAATGATTTAAGTTGCTCGCAGTTCACATGCAGCGATTATTATCAAATAATGTAGACGCGTTAGAATCACGCAATGTGACTGCCATTATTACATTTCGGGTGACAACTTTGTACTGTATGCGTGTTGAACGCATGTTAATGAGGGAAAATGAGTCGCGATATCATTAGCTGGTTTCTTACAACAAAAATATTGTTACACTCGAAAAATCATGTGAATCGTACATATTTTAAATTGTGTAATAATAAGTCAACATTGCATTCAGCATTGTAAGTTAAGGGATTTAAAGTTAACGCATATACAATATACGTAGCCATATTCTCTGTTGTTACAATCCTCTTATTATTTACTTAATTGAAAGAAAACAATCTATAAGACTTTCCTATAAGATTATTAATGATCGTTAGAATAGTATTTTCCAACAAATATTCTATTTACACGTAGATTCGCGACTTAGTTACGGTATCTATTATTCTTTAATATTATTATTAACACAGATTTATTTTTATGCCTGCCTGCCTCGTTGGTCGTGTTGGTTGCAAGCGCACCTGCCGATCGAGAGGTCCTGGTTTCAAACCCCGAATCGAGCACTACTGAATTTTTCTAATTTAGTTTTTCTAATTGTGGCTTGGAAGCTGGAAATGTGTCCGGTGTATGGCAATAGGCATAGAGTAATATAAATGTAACTGCTGAAAGGTGGGAGTGTATTAAAGTCCTCTGTCTACCTCTTCGGGGATTACACGCGTGATGTTACTTTTTGTTCCGGTATTTTGTATACTGAAACTTTCATGAACAATACATTCCTGTTCCGTAACATGCGCTGACAAGAAAACGTTACTTAAGCCACACCGATAAATATAAGAAAAGTGGGGAGAATGGGATAAAATTAATCAGTGTTACAGGATCCAACATATGCTATCTGTTGGACCTGGCGACAATGTTACGACCGGAAGAATTCGACCTGGACGCGGCTCTCAAGGTCGCTGTGCTCGTGACGACTATATTCTCAAAGGATATTAAAACAACTGACAACGCAGACACAAAATACCACCACCAATACGTGTGTCTCAAACTGTGCTCGACACTGCTAGAACTGTCAGATCAAAACAGTGACTGCAGAGGTAACGTCAGTGTAGAGAAAGCCTTTTCTATTTACAGACAAAACGTTTATCAGAAAACGTTATTCAGAAAACGTTTATTGATTGAAGGGTACATTTTATGTACGTGTTATGTATGCGTTACGTACTTGTATGATTTGTGATAACACTCGTTGAGAATTGTCACCGGTACCTACTTAAGTAGCTAAAAATGACAGATGTCATGTTTAAATGGCATAAAAAACTATTATGTATTACACTAAGCGATAAAAGTCGTATAACACATAATATGATACATATCATATGTGTCATGTCATGATATGAAATGATACATCTGATATGATAATATACTTAATAAAAAATTTCAGTTCTGTCCACGTATGTAAACCGTGCGGGCTTCCTCCCCAACGTCCTCGAAGCGTCGTGGTCCATGGACGACGGAGTGGCGTGCGCAGCGCTACAGCTGCTCGCCAGCGTGGTCCATTGTTTCACCCAGAACAAGTACCAAGTACGATATTTTTAAGCAAACTTACTCATACACATGTGCTGTATCTCCTATTTAGAAAGCATTCTATGTCATTTGGTATCTAATATCGTAGCTCTAAAAAAATTTAATACCTAATGTCAATAACATTACGAATGAAATTGTATTATTTTGTTTCTTGGTTCTTTGGATGCATAATTTGTTTGTTGTGCGGTGATCACTAAAATCACCGAACGCATTCTAAAAGTACTTTCATCAATACGCAACACGCTACATCTCTCATCTGTCATTAATATACGCTATTTTCCATTTCGCAATTAACAGATTCCACGGTAAATCTATTTGTAACCTTAAATTTATAATTTAAATTAAATTTGTTATATATCATGAACCCAAATTGCATTTAATTTTAAGTAGTCTGCTGTATTGAATTTGACAAATAGTTCGTCTTAAACCACAAATTGCCATGCTCTATTCATCACCCAGATTTGATTGACAGAGAATGTTATTAGGCATTAAGTACACTCTTGTACTTAATGCCTAATGGTATGCCTATGGTATTTTAATATAACACAAAAAAGTATAAATAAATTGTTTCGCAGGCAAAAACAATACTTTATGTTCCAACCGACACTGTAGTAAGATCACTAAGAAGAAATAACACCAACGAAATCGGCTCATCTTTGCTACACCTCGTGTACTTGATACTGGACTCCGGGCTGCATACGCCACTGACTCTCACACATAATATATCAGAAACAGTATCACAAGCCCAACAGTGGGACGCTTTGAGAGCCCTCATGTTAAGGATACAGCTGATGTTGTGTTGTCGAGTTAGTTACCATTCGTTTATAACTGTCAAATTAGCAACTGGCTATGCATAAGGCATTTTAATGTACACATCCACCCATAGACATTCGTCCATTTTCTAACATAACCTGCCTTTTGTCATAAATGTATTTTTGTATATAAGGATTAATAAAATTATAAGTTACCGGTATCGAAACTGGTCTGCCTACTACATTACTGAGATCGAACTAACGCTGTAGTGTAAAAATAGAGGCTTCTGCTTTAATGTTTTAAGTTAACGAAAACAGTTTATAAATTCGATCGCAAAATTTAACAAAGTCAGTTCACAACAAGTTTTTTAATGTGTTATTTTAAAAAATGCCTAAAATTCATAAATCGTATTTATGAATATTAAAAAAGCGCTGATAATAAATGAATATTAAGAAATTCTACATAAGAATTGTATATATTTTTCCCAAATCAATCCGATTTTTTAATAGATCGATTAGATTTTACAGAGCAATTCTTACTATAAGATATTAATACCAAAATACAGGATTCAAAAAAACAGCTGGCGCCTGGTTGGGAGGCTCTCAGTTCTATCTTCCAATACGCTGTTATATCTAATGGTGACAACAAGCTGATAACAACCCTCGCTACACAGCCGTGGAGTTTCACACTGATACGATTCCAATTGACACAGAACGTCACACAGGAGTTCCTTTTCTTCATAGACAAGTGGCTCCCTCTTCTTAAATTAACTATCGCGAAAGGCCAAGAAGGCAGTAGAGTTCGTCTATCCAAATACAGCTTGATAACCAGAACTCTAGTTACTATCAAGAAGAATTTAATAACAGATGAGGAAGTTTTGATTGAAAAACAGCAGAATATAAAACAATTGGTGGGCAATATTTTAGAAGACCATTGTAATACAAATTAATTTGAAGACAAGAACGGATTTTTTTTAATTGTTTGAATACAAAGTTATTATTTTTATGGCTGTTAAATATCTTAAGAAGATTCAATTGAATGACTACACACGGAAAATTCTTGATTAAAATCATTTTTAAAGTACATCAGTTGCAATAAAATATTTAAATAAAAAACGCTTAGGTTTACAGACAATAAAAATATGTTTAAAATTACTTAATATAAAATAAACTTTGTTTTAATTGTAAGTAAAATATTAACAGTAAAATAAACTTTGTTTTAATTGTTCGATATTTTTTTCTCTACTTTGTTGGATGATGTCAATAAAGCGGCGTTCTCATTATAGACTCATTCCTGGTGTTCTTCAAGGACGTGTCCTGTCTCCTAACCTTTTTATACTGCACAGTTACATGTTACCTTAATCGAGTAACAACATTCTTTGCTATTGGAAAGTGGAAACTATCTAATACGTACATATCAATATTTCGTTGACGTTAATAATTTCCATACCATTCGATTCCATAATCCCTTTCACGATGTTGTCACCTAGGATTGAAGACGTATCCTCCATTTGAAGAGCTAGAGGAAAGAGACATCAAACACGCAATATCCAATAACACATAATATGTAAATATAATTACATATTGCATACCTACTGCAAATTCATATGTAACGATTATATTCACGCGAGTGTAATTTCTACTTCCGTTATCAATACGATAATTTAGTACCGCTTTGGTAATGCAAAAAAAAATGCTTTCTACTTTTCCTGTATTACAGCGGTACGGTGTGGCTAGTTAACTTATAAAATTGCATATCCAAATAATTGAACAGGTTGTCTTAAAGTAACGATGAATTACTCTTCGGATTTTTTACGTTTCACACATTCCTTGGTGAAATGAGGTGCATTGCAATGAAAAGATTTCAGTTAAGAATGTACGTCGCTTATCTACTTAAGAGCTTGAGAAGTTTACTGCACTAAAACATTTTATAAAAAAATATAAAATTTCTTTTGTCTAAAGCAAATTAAATATTGTTAATTTTATCTATTGACGTATAATCAATTACCTATATATAAATATTAAATCGATATGATAATAAACAATAGTTTAATCCAAATGCAATCCCATATTCTGGTGACTATATTTCTTTTATCACATTCCATAATATATTTATTACTATCAATAGAATTTCAGTTTTACATACAAAAATATATGTAATTGTATATTTCGGTGTGCACACATAAAGATATGTTGATGTTTCTGAATACAATAAGATAGACAAAACTTCATATTTAGATCCGACAGGATAGCGCATGCGCAAACAGCACCCAAACAAAGAGTTACATTGGTAGTGATAATTAACTTTTTATTTTATCGATTGTCCAAAATATTCCGGAACCACTTTCCATACATTTTACATTCTGAAGGACGAGAGAAATTATAGTATCACGCCTACGTATATGCGCCGTGGTACTCGCGTTGAATAGAAATTAGATTGAAAGCAAGAACAATAGATAATATTTATTGATGCAACAGTCATGGGCTTTTCTTATTCATGTTAGGCATTAAAATTATGACTAAATAGACGTAAAACATTATCTACCTAAGTGTCATACCTAATTCATAATATTAGTGTGATCATTGTGGGTGGGCATTGAAACATTAATAGTAAAGTAAAGTAACTTCACGCCTGTAATCCCCGAAGAGGTAGGCAGAGGAATGTAGAACATTCCCACGTT
>DWFO01005897.1:0-10224 GCA_018246595.1 Mimoniades nurscia nurscia
GATGTCGATGTCGATGTCGATGTCGATGTCGATGTCGATGTCGATGTCGATGTCGATGTCGATGTCGATGTCGATGTCGATGTTGATGATGATGATGATGATGATGATGATGATGATGATTTCTAGAAATCCTCAATTACATAGAGGGACGTGGAAATGTATTAAACTCAGCTGGCTACTTCTTAGGGGATTATATGCGTGGTGTTACATTTTTGTTACATGAGGGATATAAGAATTTAAAATGAATATTATTAACACAAAATTTGATCATATATTGTTTTTAAAGCTAACTCACGATTGCACTTGTAGCTTTATTACTTTACATCTAAATACAGAAAAGCCCTGTTTTTACATTTCTATTGAGTGTGAATCGAATGTCTAATCTTAATGGCCTAATCGAATATAACAAAATTGGTCTGAAATCTCTCAAAACTTTGATCTTTTCTCTTCTCTCGCTAGCGATAAAACCAGGACCACAAACGGAAGATATGTGAACAGAGCTCGCCAACTTTAAGAAACTTTCCCGATCAATCTTACTTTCGCTTTCCAAGGAATAGATTTTATTCTCAGTGTTCGAATTTATTCGGTCGTAACCATTACTATCTATTGTGGCGTTGTACACATGAACACATCACGCGCGACCTTTTAAAGATTTATGCAAACAATGCTGGTTCTATTCCGTGATTCTCGAACATTCGAATGACGAATGGACGGCAGAGTGGATCAATCTTCAGCCGTGAACTTTAACATGACAT
The DNA here is from genome assembly GCA_018246595.1 of Mimoniades nurscia nurscia. Classification (NCBI taxonomy): domain Eukaryota; kingdom Metazoa; phylum Arthropoda; class Insecta; order Lepidoptera; family Hesperiidae; genus Mimoniades; species Mimoniades nurscia. The sequence goes on from DWFO01005897.1 coordinate 756, forward strand.
CCAGATAGATATGGATCGGGATATTATTTTATAAGCAAACGATTAGGTAACATCACGCCTGTAATCCCTTAAGAGGTAAACAGTGTTTATAAGCAAATGACTATTCATAAATATTTCCTCTAATTAAAGCGTATAAATAGGTAGTTGAAAGGAAAGATAGAGCAGTGATACAGTTATCTTTTCTATTTGAGAAGCAGTTAGAGTCACTAGTAAAAGTTCTAATTTGAAAAGAACAATTCATTTGCACGAAATGTTCCAGTTTTGTTTGCAAAAGTAGCAGCTTACTTTTAATTGGTTTATCTCTGCAGTAGATATATGTTATAGAAAACGCAGTAACCTTTTTTTAAATTGAGTGTAATCTAAAAACCTAGTTAGTTGATTGATCTTGTTTTCTCTTAGCATGTCTTGGACTCTTTACATCAAAAAACTCTCTAGCTCTTTCTATTTACAGCTTACTTTAACTACAGACGTACCCTACATCTCTTCGTAATAACATTTTTCAGCAAAAGTTTTGCCTTCATAGGATTCATGACTTCAAATAAACACTTCTGTATTCGTTTTATTGATCGCGTACCGGTTGCTTTGTACTACAAGATTTTTAACGGATTACCATGAAATTTTGTACAATAGTCATCAATCAAATAGTATACGTATAAATTTTGAATTCCCGAAGAATATTTTTACGTGTACCTCATTTGAGCTATTTTTTGATACATCATGTATGGAGGTCAAAGGAATAAATTGTTACAGTGAATCGCATTTTTCTGAGGTGTTTCCGTTGTCGGTCTTATTTAGTCTCTTTTATGTCGCTCAGCTGTACTTTTTAATATTGTTCTCGGCAATTATAAATGTTCCACCAGTTTCCGGGTTTTGATAAGAGCGACGTCTTGACATAAAGTCATTATAAGACAACCTTCTTTTTGAAAATTGCTGTGATGTTTCAAGTGTGAAGTCTGTTTTACATCGTCTCTCATCCGGAATTTATGTGCCAATTATGGAAAAGTCGTACAGCAATTTTGAATTAGTGGATACCTGGGAACCGCAAGGTTCTGGTACCTACCTTAGATAGGGATAGAAGGATCATTGTTGTAGCTGATTCTGATTACCTAAACACTAATGTCTGAATTGTCTTGCTTGGGAACCCTTAATTTAGGCAGACACACTAAAATGTGTAGCCTTTGGACACCGTTTTCTTATTTACGAATGTATTTGTTATTATTTGCATACAGAAGCCGTAACCAAAGAATGTGGTTATAATATATATTTTCTGCTATATTAAATGCGAACATTATGGATAATAATAATATCTCGGAGCAACTCAGTCCCGGACAGTTGAATGGAACAGCTGCTAGACGTACACCTACTCATACATATGACTTTATAAGTAGATAATCATTCGTTCGTATATGGATAATTTTAGATTTGTATATCGTTGTAGCCTCCTACGGAATTTTTCGAGGATTTAGTCAAGATTATTTTCGTCGCAGTCAATAGTAAATAACAGTGTGATAGAGCTATGAGTGTGTCGTGTGTAAAGGCAGCGCGGTAGATTGATATTTGATCCCCAGTTTGGGACCGCGTCGCGCCTCGGGCGGGTAACCTTCCGTCCTACTTATGTATGTGTGCTGTGAATATGACGATCAATCAACGGGATTTCGGAGTGAACTTTTTGTTTTTGATTACGTTCTGAAGGCTTGTTATCTGTTAAATGAGTTATTCACTTCGAAAGCTACAGAATGGAGAATAGGCGTTTTGATTTTATGTTGTGTGCTATGAAAGAAGTGATATTTGTCTTAACTTCACGATTTGGGCTTCCGTCTAGTTAATTTGCATAAATTGTGAGGACTATATGGAAAATTGTATGTGTATTTCTTCCTCAAGTAGTTTCTTAATATGCTGTTGAAATATAAAGAGCATGCTATCGACTTGGTCTGAATTAGCTTCAATAGACCACAGCTACATAAATCGTTCTCAGAAATCACTAAACCGGAATGCTAGATTATTTACATATAGTGGTGATCATCAAAACTTACACGGACTGTATAAACGAGACGTATGTAACTCTGTTTTATTTATTTACTGTTATGGTACTTCTGCGAGCAAGCATTAGGAAAAAGTCACTATCTATATACTTAATTGATTTTTTCTCATCATATTATTGTTTATTTTCCTTGTAAGTATTAGTTCAAACGTATCTTACAGGTCAAAGCTGAATATATAATATAAATTACTTAATACGTTAAAATAAAGGGAAGATGTTAAAATAATGTACAAAATATTGTCACTTTTTTGTTCTCCGTTTCTCTTGAGTTAATTTGTGCTGAAGGGTCATGACACAATTTACAGTTCAAATAAAAATTATAGACAGCGACAGCCGAAGAGAATGATTGATTCGGCGTTTCGAACGGACCGATAAAAAACCGAAATTTCCGACGTTTATTGAACAATCAGGGTGTACTTGTGTTTTACGGTCGCCGGCAGATGTTGTGGACCGGAAAACAATTGTAGGGCATTTAATTGTGCTATAAAGTCGGCTGGGAAATAGTTGGATAGGTTACGAGTACGTCTGGGCGAATCAATTTTCTGGTGCGCACAGTTAGTGGTTTTGTCATCAATTCTTTTAGCGTTGTACTTCCAAACACGTTCGTCTTAAATTGTTAAGAGTTAAAATAATCTGTTAAGCTGGCCAAGTGCGAGTCGGCATACTTGTTTTCCTAAGACTGCGAAATTAATAGTTGTTTTCAAATTCTAGTCAACGTCCAACCAATATATTATGTTTTGTCTTGAGATAGCGTGTAGCCAGAACGGAGTTGCAGAATTTTCAAATTTACTCACGGTTGTACTTTACCATTATATAGAAATATTTTAATTTTTATTTATACATATTTTGTCAAATATTCTCTTGCGAAATGTCTCTAGTTGGAATATTCAATTGAATTCCGAACCAGAATCCAAAGTCAAGACAAAATATTTGAATTCATCATTCGTAATTCTACTAGTTTGGAGAGAAAATTCAAACTCCGCTGCATTGCGGAGAGATATGGTTATAAATATTCAGGACCCAAGAAAATTATAAGATAAAAATACTTAAAAGCAACTTAATATTTTACATGTTCGACTGTCTCGTTGGTTGTTAGTTACAAGCGCGATTGCCGAATGAGAGGTCCTTAGGTTCAAATCCCAGGTGGGGCAGTATTGGATTTTTCAACATAGAATTTAGTAATAGTGACTTGGAGTTTGAATATGTGCCCGGTGTATGGCAATAAGCTGACCACCTAATCCATAGTGGGAGGTAAACGTAATTGGTGAGACGTGAGATTGAACTACACTCCTCTGCCTACCTCTTCGGCGATTATAGGCGTGATGTGATGTAATATTTTACACAATTCATTAAGTATTATCATCATCATTAACACTTTTAACATTCCACCGTTGGACTCCGCTCTCCTCTCAGAGTGGCAAGGGTCACAACAAGCCACGTCGGAAAAATGCGGATTGGCAGTGATGTTTCATCAAGCATTTCTATTGGTTAATATTGAAAAATATAAATTAAGAGAAGCGAGGTACAATTAATTAGCAAATCGGCAAGGACATTAACATTATTTAAATTATTATTAGTTAAAATCAAAATTTTCTGAAAAATTTTCGGAGTAATTTAAATAAGGACCAATTGAAACCTTAACTTATAAATATTTAATTAGAGTTTTTTTAATTAAACTTAACATTGAATATTTTCAAAGGCTCAAATTAACGAGACGGTTAAAAATAATGAGTGAATATTAAATCTCGAAATATTAATTGTGTAATATCATAATCATCAATCCTTTTTTCTTTCTACTGTCCGACACAGTTGTTCTATAAGAAATACTTTCTTTTTAAAATTAAGGTCATAGTCAGCCAAATTAGAGAACGGCCTTTTGGATTTCGCACGCAACATTACGCCTATAATACCCGAAGGGGTAGTCAAAGGAGCGTAGTACACTTCCACGTTTCAGCAAATACGTATATGTCCACTAAGGAACTGGGGGCGAGCCTATACAAGTCATATACAAAGCATATACGAGTCATATACAAGGCAGGAATCACTACTAAAAAATCCCAATAGAAAATATAAGGAAAAAATTTAATAGTGCTCTATCCGGGATTTAAACACAGGATCTCACGATACGCAGTTGCGCTTGCAACCACTCGAGCAACGAGACAGTCAATGATATGTAATTAATAAATAATTATACGACATATCTCACAGTAATGAATTATATCCCATAGTCGAATGCTATTGGGTTGTCCTAACTTAAAATTCCTAGTAGTCTCGGAGTCTGAATTTGTGTCCTGCGTATGGCATTAAGCTAACCCCCCATTTCATGGTGGGACGTAAACGTAGCTGGTGAAACGTGGGAGATACAGGCATGATGTCACGTTATATTTTTCGTATCGTACATGATATGAATTTTATATTTCAATACGATGGATTACTACCTAATTACATTTTAATTTGACACGCACCTTTTTCATGACATAAGATGTGTTAACAACGTAACATCACGCCTGTAATCCTCGAAAAGGTGTGCAGAGGAATATAGAATACTCTCAAGTTTTACTAGTTATGTTTGAGTCCCACTATGGTGTAGTTGGTGAGCCTATTGATGTATTTATAAACTTTACATTTTTCGTAAATGTAAATACATAATCAATTATCCCTAGTAAGAACAATTTTGAGTACTTTAGTAGCGTGATTTAGAAACTACGCACTGACACTAATAGCTATTTATAGTGTTATAATTACAGCTGTATTTTCAGTAAACCCTTTTTTTTCTAAGTATTTGTATATTTGAATCTACGTACATATTTTCATACTGCTTACTTACCCTTCGAAGTACACAGACTGTATGCTTACCTGAAACAAAGAAGGCGATCATTGAGTTATTAATGCTTTCCAACTAATCCAACATGGCTATAAGATAAATTATTGCAATTTATAATTTATTATTTTTATTATTAATATTACAAAACTGCAATATCGTCATGTTTAATAACTCCTTTGTTATAACTACAAACATCAACATGTAAGGATCTTTGTTACGATAATATTCGGAATTACATGTGTAAGATTAGGTTAAATATACCAATGTACACACAAAAAATATTCAAAAAAACATTTCCATCAAAAAAATAGATTTTTTTCTAGATCGGGACACCCGTATCACTTAAGAGTATAAAAAATATCCTAGTAATGCTTATTCTCAGACCTACCAAATATACCTACACAAAAAATTTCATAAAAGTCGAGGTGTTCGCCCAGTGACAATGTAACAGGAGATTTTATACATTAGATGGTCGCTTGTAAATTACGCGTGGATTGCGGTTCACGCCGTACCGTTCAAATACTTACCCACAATGATCTGGGCATTTCAATATTTGCATGTTTTTATATAGAGTTTCGTCAAACACGTGCAGAACGTAACGCCTACTAGCACATGTAAACAGGTTTATAATTGCTTTGTGTTTGTATTGCGCGGGGATTTTGCAAATTTTTACCCGTGTAGGAAAAAATAATAAGGGCTCGCGCGGAGCGGGGGCCTTGTTGAGAGTTGTAGTACTGCCCCGCTCGCGGATCGTAATTTGTTTTTTTTACCGATTTTTATTTATATAAGATTTGTTTGTGTATTCTCATTATGGAGCATATTTAATATTGGACTGTAAAGGTATGATCAGTTGTAAGTATTTTATTATAATCGTAAATAAATTAGGTATCGAGTGTTTCGAAATTGGGTTCATAATAAATTATCGGTTAAATTCGTAATTTATTTTTAATAATTCATATCAGCTTTATATACGTCAGAAATAAAATCGTCAAATATATAAAATACCTAAAATATGTTTATCTGCAGTAGTACGCTATGTAACAAACACGGGAATTGGATCGACAAGAATATATCATAAAACAATACAACATAAAAATATACTGCCTCGTTGGTCGCAAGTGTGTTAGTGGTTGCAAGCGTGAGAGCTCCTGAGTTCAAATACTATATTGATTATTATTTCTGACTCAGATTTTAGATTACAAATTTCTGGTAGTGGCTCGGAGTCTTGATTTGTGCCCCGTGTAGCAATAGGCTCAACACCCATTCCAAAGTGGTAAATGTAACTTGTGGAACGTGGGAGTGTTCTACATTCCTCTGCCTACCTCTTCAAGGATTACAGGGGTGATGTTACTTTACTTTTTTGCTTTTAAAAAGATAGATATATAGCTATAAAAAGATATGAAAGACGACTTGTAATATTTATAAGGATATGATGCGACGTTATGCGTGAAAGACATTATATATTATTTTGCGCCTATGACCATAAAACACATTGGAATACAAGTTGTTTATATAAACGTAATTCGGTTCCTTAATTGGGGAGCGCTGAGACAAAGCCAATCCAACATCACTGATAACAATCGTAAAGTGCTTACGAGCCGGACTTTATCCTCATCAACTAAAAAAATATTCCCCCGCCTCCTGGAAACTTTTTATATCAATTTTATTGAATATCGCTTTAACGACCCAAAAAGTGGTGCCTTTTAAAAAGATTCCCAGAGAAAAGGTCGTTTCGACGGACTCGTGCAAATTTACTTGGTGTAAAAATAAAATTGTAAAGATAGGTATATTTGAAGGTCGGCATATTGATCTTGTCGGTATGGAAATGTTTCAGACACTGTTGAAACTATAAACCTTCTTAGATAACTAATAAAACTATAATTTAACAGTTTATAGTTTTAATATAGAAAATATTGAATACTACAAATTACTAGTAATTGTAACAATACATGTAATATTTTTTTTATAGGATTTTTAACTTTACAAAACATATGTCGTCTATGGTGTAATATAGGACAAATGTTTTGTAAAGTTAAAAATTCTATATAAAAAGTTGAGAAATTATGTTAAAAATAATGCCATATATTATATGTACCTAAACGTAACAAACATAACATCACGCCTGTAATACTAAAAGTCGTAGGCTGAGGAATATCGAATACTCCCACTTTACACCAGTTACTTTTACGTCCCACTATAGAATAGGTGGTGAGCATATTGTCAAAACCCGGGCACATATCCAGACTCCGAGCCACTACTAGAATATCTAAATTAGAAAAAATTTAGTAGTGCCCGACCTGAGAATTGAACCCAAGACCTCCCGATCGGCAGTCGTACGTGTAAGCAACATGACCAACGAGATAGTCATTATATTTAATTTAATCATGTTTAATATAATATTTTATAATATTTAAGTAAACTTACCTAGCGCTATTATTTATTTAAAATTGTTGTAATAGACAAATAAAAATAACATGAAGTAGAGAACGGTATTAAAAATGCATTAAAAATTTTTTGAAAACGTTTTTACTGTTTACAAATAATACTAAATACTTTTTAAAATCACAACATTTTAAGTTTTGGTGAACTAGGACGTTAAGAATGTGTTAAAAATCTTGAAGCATAGTGTATAACTAAGTAAATGGGCTTGGAGGATTGTACGATAAACATCCTTACTACTCTCATAGTATTCCAAACTAAGGGTAGATTTAACTCGATGCCTCTAATTGATCACCACACCATTAAAAACACCTCGTTAGAGAGCCTTTGTGAAAAATAATCAACTAATTAAATTCGGAACAGCTTGTTACCCTTCACTACTCTCAAACAGCTACGTACAGAGCACATACTGAAAATTCCACTGCTCTGAACGATGGAACTCTCCAATACTCATTAAACTGTGTTTATTCGCGCCCTGACCGCCCGCCCCCTTGCTCCGTCAACCATAGTTTAAATACACCTAGCTGTCATTTGCCTTTATTAAAAAACAGTTATCGCCCGCTACAGCCAGCTCGATATTTATTGGAGGATAGTTCCGTGACGCGAAAATTTGCGCCAACCCTATATGTAAATCTTTCTCAATTTTGGCTTGCAATAAAAATCTAACACTCGCCCGAAACTATCTGTGTCGAAAAATATATTACACAATATATTTGTCGTACGAATTGTTATATAAAAATACAAAAATCTGTTATATAAAAATACAAAAATCTGTTATATAAAAATACAAAAATCTTATGAATATACGACAAAATACAGTGTTAACAAAAAATATCCTTGTACACCATACCAATGTATTTCATATTATCAAGGCTTATCATGTATGAAATAATGGGCAAGGCCTATTGTACTCTCAAATTATTCATAAAACCGGCAAGAACTCCTTGACGTGCAGAATAAAGACTGTATATCCATTAACACTCTTCTCCTCCTTAACTGGTCAATTTTGGCATCATGGTAAAAGTATTAGTCAAAACGCCTAACTTACTTATATAAACCCGTAAAGTTTTAATCTATCGAAATATACCGGCAATATTTTTATAAAACAAAACCCCCGATAAACCTGTTTAATACTTTAATTAATTGTTATAAATGAGTAAGTAGAATCCAAGCCTAGAATTAAAAGCGCCATTAATAAACAGATTACCTCTAACTTAGCGATGTATTAAAATTGAATAATCCAACTGGCGATAAGGTCCTTGTTGTATTCCGGAATATTTATAAAGCGAAAAAAAAATATCATTTCTGTCTACGCACTCTTAGGGATTACAGTGTTATTCGTCATCCCACCGTTGGGCATAGTTCTTTTACAGTTCTTAAATAGTGTTACACCGCATTGCCACGTTATTATGTATTAGATAGTGTATGATTTCAACTTTTTATAAAATAATTATTGGGATGGCTGGCTGGCAGATCGTGGTATGGCACCGAGTGCCTAGGCACCGCTACATCCAATGACCGCCTACGGGGAGCAGCATAAGTGATTTGAAAAGCTGTGCCTTGAAATCCCCAGCCCACATGCTCAGCGCAGGGATTATGGGTGAAAATCCTTCTGAGGAGACCTATTTTTCAGAACCATCAGGCGTTAAAAATTATAGTAAAAGTACTAAAGCTGATATATGAACAGGAATATTGTTAAGACCAAAAATGCCGTAACACAGGCAGTGGCCGCCGGGAAAACGTTAAAAATTATCATCATAATCATTAATGACATCATTAACTCTTACTATTTTCCTTTGAATTAATTGTAGAAGTAATTAATTAATAATAATTTAATTCTATATCCAATGCTGTTAAATCGCCTGCTGTCGAACAAGTACATAAAGAAACTTCTCTCATTAAGTGAATCTGGTTTTATATTACTTGAAACTGCATATTTTTGTTACGAAGTTGGTACACTGTAGAACAACGACTATGCAAATATAACTAACTAAATCCAATTAGTGAATTACAAACAGACTCTAATAAAGGAATTTATTAAAAGATAAAGAATTATAAATGTTGGTATTAAATTATTGTGGTATTAAACTATGGGTATAAATTAAAATTTTATAAAAAATATAATTAAATTGAGTAACTTGGCAATAATGTAATATTAATAATAT
>DWFO01005898.1:0-10224 GCA_018246595.1 Mimoniades nurscia nurscia
ATCGAACCCAGGACCTCCCGTTCGGCAGTCGCACTCGCAACCAACACGACCAACGAGGCATTTGATTCATATTAATAAAATAAATAAATGAAATGACATTTGAATTTGAAGTAAAATACATTAGTCACTTTGTCTACTGCTTGAAGATGAACACCACATAAATTCAAATACTAATTCTAAATGTTTATTCTTTCATACACTATATACATACTACATAAATATGAAAACTATATTAACACCCAAAAAGGAAAGCCAAAGGTATAGAAACACATATCAATCAGTTTAAGTGCTAATCATTGCAAGGGTATATTCAATGATGAACATATTAACTGATTAGTATAGTTACAATCGAATAAATAATTGTCCACAGGTATACTCGTGCTGAGCGTGACCTGAAGGCCGCCCGCCCCTATGGTGAGGGTGCTGTGCAATTCTATGAGAAAGCTGAGGTATAATGTAATATATGGCGTAATTTCTTTAAACTTGGCATGACTTGGCATTCAAGTGGCACTGATTTAATAAAATTTGTAAACCATGACAAATAGACCATAAGGCTGTTTGATATACTTATTACGGTTATAGATCAGAGTTTATGACCAGTTTTGAAGGTCCTATAGTGTTAAGTACCCTTTATGAGTCTTGGCATCTTCAACAATCTATTTCCAATTCACTCCATTTCTGGTGTCCTTCAAGATGTTACCCTACCTGTACACCTGTAATCTTCCTCAACAAAGTCCTCCATCACATCTTGTATTTGTATTATATCTTGAATTGTGATGCATGTGTTTGTAATCGAAACAGCAAATTCAATCTGCAGGATCACTCCATGTTTGATCATACATTGCTAGGTACAGCTGAAACATATGATTATTCATAAGCTCTTTTGAGGCTGAATTTTCGTGTGCTGGCTTCCCTCACTAGGTTAAGGATGATGAAATGATGTAGCTATATTAAGAAATTTAAAATCTGACATACTCCTTGCATATTTTATGACAGAGTAATAATAAAAATAATATCTTGGGACATCTCCACACACGGCCGTCTGATCCCAAAGTAAGCATCAACAGAGCTTGTGGTATGGTAACCAGATGGCTGATAAATTTCATATATACATATAAATATATACTTAAATAGATATACTTTTTACACCCAGATACAGAAAAAATACTAGTGCTCATCACATAAATATTTATTCTGGGTGTGAATCGAACCCACAACCCTCGGCGCAACAGTCAGGTTCACTAACCACTGCACCATATAAGTATTTGAAATTAAAACATTTTCAGATGCTTACTTCATTCAGTAATATCATTAATTAATTACTTACACAACAAAAACATAACTAACTAAATTATGGCACAATTGTGATGCTGAATGTATGTACCTATAAATTGTGGAATATAAAATTTCAGTGGATCAGGTTGCATTACACATAATAGGAAACATAAATTGTATTTAATTTTCTCATCACCTATGCAGAACAATAAAGAATATTTAAATTCCACAGATTGAATAAAGGCAGCAGGCAGTGATTTAGGACTGCTGTTGACCATAGACATATTTGGTTACCCATAGACATATTTGAAATGATTATTTAAACAGTTTAAAGTTTAAATTAATATCTATAGACTCCTCATTGTCTATAGAACTATCTTTACATATATATTATGTTTTGTTACAGGTGGCACCTCCTGAGGATGAGCCAAAGCAGCTCTTCATTGCCATGACTTCTGACAGAGGTAAATTCGTTTTTTACTTTTAAATACCACAGCCACTGATTCCAATTTAGCCTCAGACCAGTATATGGTGATACAGTTGTTAAACTACATACATTAATATCCAAATACATACACAATAATTTTACTACAACATACAAGCAGATAAAATATTTGTCACCAATGAAGGTAGCTGACTGCTGGATGAATAGGCCCACCAAATATTTACAATGCTGTTGTAGAGGCAGTAATATAGATGTACATCAATTGTTTCATGGCATTTAAGTTAAAACTTCCTTGTTAAATGACAAAATCTAGGAGCTAAATGTATTGTGAGTGAACAAATAATCAAGCCCCTATTATGGTGTAGGTCTGTGTGGGGCCGTCCACACTGGAGTGTCTAAGGTGATACGTAACCGGCTGAGCGAGCCTGGAGCGGAGAACATCAAGGTGATATGTGTGGGAGATAAATCCCGTGGTATCCTCCAGCGTCTGTATGCAAAACACATAATCTCTGTTGCCAATGAGGTGAGTTCAAACAATACAATCTTTATAGCACATGTAAATGTGAATTGAGTAACAGAAATTTGAGTAAACTTGAAAGGAAAATTGTCATTAGCGTCATCAACCTATCTCAGTTCACTGTGGACATAAGCCTCCTCCAGTGAGCGCCATCGCTCCCTGTCCTCGACTTGCCGCATCCAGATAAGAAAATACACCATCCAAATGAATGTGTATTTTGATTGATGATTTCAAACATAAAAACATTGTTAATATTCTGACACAGTAGCTTGGACAGTGTTGACATGAAAAACAATGAAATGGAATATAAATACTCCTGTCCCGAGCACATGTTCAATATAGTACGTAACTTCACACCTGTAATCCCCGAAGAGGTAGGCAGAGGAATGCAGAACACTCCCATGTTTCACCGGTTACGTTTATGTCCCACTATGGAATAGGTGGTGAGTATCTAAAATCTAAGGTACATAAATCCCACATTTATTTGAATAAATTTGAGATTTGAACCTTTGGACCTCTCAATCGGCAGATTCAGCAGTCACACTTGCAACCACTCAACCAATGGAGTCAAGCATAAGAGGTCATTTACATTTTGATAGACAGGCAGTCACATTTACCATGTTAATATAGAATTAAATATGGTCTACAAATAGTTATTACATAAAGAGTACAAATAGTTACAAAAAGTTAAATATTAACTTTCACAAAAAGGACAACACAAAGTACACCTCACAGTGCTGTCTGTTTCGTTACTGTAGCTTAAATAAGCAGCAGGAAAACTGGAGAAAAAGTTTTTATATATTTTAGTAATGTTTAATACAAATGGTAGATAAAAGTCCTTACCATTCTATCATAAGTAGTCTGTTGAGACAGTCTTCTCCACAAGCCAGTTCCCCGCGTTCTAGTTCTTCTTTGGTCATAAAGCAATCACATATCATCTTCTTTGTTTCCTTGCTTATCATCCTCTCACACAAGTATTCATTTTCGTCCACATGTTCAAATTGATTCATCCTTTCTTCAATTATCCCATCATATGCCTCTTTGCTTAAAGGTATCGATGGTTGCTCGTCTTCCTTTTGAGTTTCCTCCAAAGGAGGTAATCTTTGTGGCAAATTTGGACTAGCTAAAGGAGAAATTGCTGGGGAATTTGCCCCCATTTCTAATTCGCTCGATCTGCGCCATCGAGACTTTACTTTCACAGGCATCTCAGAGGGCACAGGAAATGGTAAAACATTCACTGAAGTGTTCAACAAATCAGATGGCTTCTCCTGACTATCTGAACTCAATTCTTCAAGTTTTAATTTTGTTTGTGTAATCAATGCTTTTTTTAATGGTGTTTTAACTAAACCATATCCTTTCGTCTTCTGCTTCATGGTACTTATAGTCTTGATGCGATTGGATCTTCGAACTCCAGTAGGGGATGATTCTGCAGAGTCATTAGAATTATTTTGATTCTGCTCAGTCATTCTAGAACAATTGCTATCATCTGAAAGTGTGGAACTGGGTGTTATGCTTGGGTCAGGTCTCGTGAGACTCTCTCCCATGTCCCTCTGATACTGAATTTCTGGTGTGTTACATGGCAGGGTCCTCATATCACACATATCTGAATAATCGATAGATGAACTACCTTGCATATCAATTGGTGCTGATAGTTTAAGGTTAGCAAAATGACTCTGGAAGTCTGTTTCCTGTTTTTTATTATCTGTATCCTCAACTGTGTTATTCATGTTAGTTTGCATTTGGTCATTTGGACTCTCTATATTAATATTATAGTACAGGTCTTGGTTGTCATCTTCAACTATTTGTACCACAGTTATTACTTCGTCATCACCATATACAAACTGATCTTCTAATGGAATGTCTTGATTTTCATTTTCCATTTCCCTACTGTCCATCACATCATTTTGTTCCTCATTTTCTTTGGAAATATTCTCCTCAGGTACATTTTGTGTTGATAAAGAATCAGTACTGGCCTCAGTGCCTTTGTTATTACTAAATTGCCTATCCTCCTTAATAGATGAACCACCTGGTGAAGGCTCAAAAGCTGGTGACATTTCTCTAGAATTGTTTTGTAATGTGTTTGTTATCACACTCACAGGACTTAGACATACCGCACTGTTAGAATCAGAATGGGTGTCCAAGGCAGCATTTGAGTCAGACTCTGAGCTAGCACAAGGATCTACTACTCTTATCTCTATGCTGCTGTTAGTCTCACTGTCACTTCCCACTTCATATTTCTTAGTAAATGTGTCATCATTATTGAATAGACAGCGATACTTGCCAAACTTTTTGTGCAGTGCTACAGTAGGAGTGTTTAGATATTGTCCAGATTTTATACTTTGTGTATCAGAACTTTGGTTGATTGATGGCATGTCAGAAGTACTCTGGTTATCGCTGGTTGCATTGAAAGCATCTATAGGTTTATCAACATTCGTAGATTCGGCGTTCGGGGGCTCAACATGCACGGATGTCTCACCCTCAGTCGCTGCATTCTCGTTGTCTGTCTGTTTCCCGCGTCTAGTTGAGCGGCGCGACGGAACCGTTGATGCTGCTTTCCTTCTCTTTGCCATTGTAGTTCAATGCAGTAACAAGCAACCTGCGGAAACGATGCCTCTGTGACAATTGTTAACGAAACATGCTCTCAATGACCTCCTTCTATCATAATATATCTATCTGTCATTGTTACACAGTTGTAATTTACCGTCCGTAAATAAAATAACATGTTTTTTATTTGTGGCGATTCGTTTCGTAAAATGATCAATTTTACTACGATACACCAGAGGTATACATTTTAGAAACACTTTAGTGAGTGAGAGTTAACACAGCGTAGCCACCGGTGCGATGCACACAAACATATTTTTGCAGTTTTGTGTAGGACCTGGATACATACCATTACTTTCTGGATCTATGGTTATGCTTTATAATTGTTTCTCCTAATATAAATAATACAAAACTCTGTCACAAATCAAATTAAATGTATATTATAGCGAAGCTACTTCATTTTTTTATAAGCAATCCATTACTTTTTTTTAATGGCATCCATCATAAGCATAGAGTGAATACTTCATAACCAAAATAACTGAAGGTTTTTATTTCCATAAAAATAAATATGTACAGTACTTTCGAATTCCTACATAAAATTAGTATTATTACATTTTACTGGTCGAAATAAAATGTACATTGGAATAATTTACATGTCCATTGTTAGTACACGGGAATCTCTAATGCGATGCGATTTGCGAATACATTGGTGAAATTGATTTTTCCTTCACGTTTACCTAACAGAAGCAGAACATTAAACACACTAAGATACTTGAGTTTAAAACGGTTTTTAATAAATTGCAATTGTAAATAAAAATTATTTAGGCTTTACACAGACATATTATGATCTTATACATTGACAATATAATTTTTTAAGTTGTATAGGAATAATACGACGCGATGTCACGTCAATATCACTGTCATCTCTATTGGTATTGGTATTGGTACATTCTATTATCTATGGTCATGTCAAAAGGAATAGCAAAATAAAAAGTAGCCGCGTTGTAATTCAATAAGTGAAAATTATTTATTTACTGTGAAATTAGAAGTTTATAATAATGACTGAAGCACAGGAGGTATTGTATTAACTTTATACAAGCATTATTTTACAATTTCGCTTTAAAATATACACCCCTAGTTGGAGGGACACGTCATACAAATAGCGGTTCCTTATGCAGATTTACTTAAATAAAAATGCTTGTAAGGTGATTTCATAGTAGTTTCAGTACGCCGTAAAACATTGGTTTATGGGAAGCTGGACGTTTGACTGAGCACGCTCATGTTAATCATTAGGTTTAAGACAATATTACAGACTGTTGAAGAAGCTCCCGTAAACTTTTTGATTACTAGCTGACGTTGTTCTGAAATTATTTGTAGTGAATATTTTGATTATTAAATTAAAAATAAAGAATTTATTGTGTGTTTGAAATATCTGAAAAACGAACCTTTAAATTAGGTATTTGGATATTTTTCATACAAAAATTTTAAAATCGTCAAAATAAAATGGATGGTCCGAGTAGGAAGGTAAAAATTTGTGGTTACATGGTATTTTTTGATGCCAACTCTAAATAAAATACAAAATATTTTAGTCAAACAACTTAATTTATTTCTGGATAGGGTCACCCGTAGGTCGCATTTAGGTTATTTCGGAGGAGTTTGACCACTAACACTATGACACAAGAGTTTTATATATTAGATGTGCGCTATTCTCCAATGTGATTCTTAATTCATCTACTTTTCTATCTCAAATACAAACTATTCAAATCGTATTTTTTGTGGAATTATTCAGCTATCGAGGAAATTTTAAGGAAATAGAACTCAACAAAATAATAGGCTTACCACCAATTACATTGTGGAACTTAAATGTAACTGTCTAAAATGTGGGAGTGGGGACATTTCTCTGCCTACTTCTGTAAGGCTTATAGGCATTCAATTTTATGAGGTTTGATTTAGTGAATTTGAATATTATGCTTTACTACATATCTGAACCAATAAAGAATGGAGAATTCCGATTTTTACCTGGACCTTCTGTATCCCACAATACATCATTGTTATATCTGTAAAATAACAGTTATAATAATTGTGTTTCAGCCTGTCAAGATAAATAAGTGGGATGGTGCTGCGGCCAAGAATGCTATTGATGATGCTATTAGAGAGGCAAGTATATTACTGTAATAATATGTATATAACTCAGAGATTATTTCAGTTTTCAAAAAACATGTCAAACATTTCTACTTAACGACTTGTATTTAGTCTATATTTGCAAGTATGTATTAATCTATTTTATATTTGTATGTATATTTACTTAGGTATATTTATGTATGGATGTTTATGTATGTATGTTTATGTACGTATATTTATGTATGTACATTTACCATTTATGTATTATGGTATCTGTACTATTGTATATGTACATGGTACGTTGGCATTACGAATCAGATTTTCCACCAGTGGGCGTACTGGAAGATATTTCAATTTGGAATAAGTAGGACCCTTGTATAATATGTGATGCCGGCCTCAGTGGTCGAGTGGTTGAAAAGACTACAGATCGAGAGGTCGATGGTTCAATTCCTGGGTTTGGAGTACTATTATTAGATAATTTTGACTTCAGTTTCTTAGACCTCGGTCTCGGAGACCGGATTTGTGTTGTGTATGGCAATAGGCTCACTACCTAGCCCTTGGTAGGACATCAGTGTAACGGGAGATATGTGGGAGTGTACTACCCCATCAGAGGTTAGAGGTGTGATGTTATTTATTATTCTTCTGTATTATAAAAAAATCACTAGTTACTTATGATATTTAAATATATATTTAGTGCTGAAAATAATTTATGTTATCAATATTTATTATGCATGCATGCATGCATGCAATATTTATATGCAATTTTTTATGTTATCTATATTTATTCAATTTTTTTAAGGTTCCATGCATCTAAATATAAATATACCTGTTATTAAAGAAACATGCCAGTAAACTAATCTTTATATATTTTAGGCAATTAATTTTTGGGTTTAACAGGTGTTCACTGGTGACTTGAAGTGCAAGGAGTCATTTGTTCTGATTGATGGTCGTCTTTTCCTCTGCGCTCTTGCGGTGGGTGTGGCCCTGTATGCACTCCTGTGGGATTATCTGTATCCATTCCCTCAATCAAGGTGAATATATTATACAAATGTTTTCTGGTTGCCTAACAAAATATCAATACTAAGGGTTAGTTAATATCAATTGTAAAATGTGTAAGGCACTTGTAATGTCACTTGAGATATCACATAATTTATATGTTTTATTTTGTGTATGTAAGTATATGCAACAGTAACTAAATATAATTGATATATATGTATTAAATATAGAAAATATACATAATACCAACAGCTTTGTTGTGCCTATCACATAGTCCCACCTCATCTCTACTCAACTCTAGGTTGACTGACAGGAAATGTCATTAGGGATTTAGTCCACCCTTTGTGGTAAATAAATAATATATAGGCATTTGTTTATGTGTATTTAAAATAAATTGAATTTGAATTGAAATTTATGTGATATGGATAATTTTATCCTGTATTTTATCAATCATTTTTGTTACTTGTTTATTTGGGCCTAGCCTGTAATGTCAAACTAATAATAATAATAATAATTTCAGATTAGTACTCCTACTACTAGTAAATGATGTTTTGCTAAATATATGTGTGGAAATGTCCCGAGATATTTATTTATATAAATTTATTCATGAAGGGTCTGAAAGTCTGTAAAACTGGTGTGCTTGTATGCAGAAAGTAATGAATGTAGGAAAAGAGAAACAGGGCTGTAAAGTTGGAGATGTTTGGTAGATGGTGATGGCTATCTACCACATAGGCCCTAGGGCCTAGGGGATGTACAGTGAAGATGTAATGTGTATAAAATAATAATATATTTTTGTTACAGACTGGTATTAATAATATGTGTGTCCTCATATTTTATTCTCATGAGTATTCTGACATTGTACACAACGTTTAAGGAGAAGGGCATATTCGTTGTCGCTAAGGAGAAAGTTGGCAACAATCTGAGAATCTGGGAAGCAAGTTCCTATGTCAAAAAGTAAGTAGTCAGAAATTAATAGTGTTATTATGAATAAAATTTTTTATATTTCTATATTTAAAATAGATATAATTGTAAGATTACTTATTGTCATTTACAGTGCAATGTCTGTTTTTCACCCTTTATTCATTCTGCTGTTGGAACATGGGTCTCCTCTCACAATGTGAGGGTTAAAGTATTGTCTGTCTGAAATAGGTATGCAACATCTGATTAAAATATACATAAATATATAAAAACTTATATGAAATAAAATCATCTGCATTATAATAAAACTAAAACATGGTTGTGTAAGATTGTGTTAAACAGACTGTTGTTAAGTTTGTGTTAAATTAGAAATCAGTATTAGGTTTGAAATTCAAGCTCTCACTCCTGGAGCTTGGTTTCAAATTGTAGCTTGTACTTTTTCACAAAATGTGTTTTATAAATTTAAATATAATTTGGTATATCGGTGCAGGAAAACATCTTGAGGAAACCTTAGAGTTCTTAAAAATTGATTGTTCTCTAAGACATGTGAAGACTGCCAAACCGCACTTGTCCAGAGTGGCAAACTATGGTCTTAACCCTCTCATTCTGAGAGGAGACCTGTGTCCAGCAGTGGAATGATAGACAGGGTAGGGAGAATTATAATTTTGTAATTAATAAAGAAACTTTTTTGACATGTTTCTAGATTCAATTCTTCTATTTAATAATTTTGGTCATCAAAGAATTATTGCTTATTTTTTGCAATATTTTATATAATACATTTTGTAGTTTCCCCACTTTTCTTCTTAAAATGTATTTATGCTTTCATTTGGTTGCTTAAAAATAATCGCTACTTGTGCCATATGGCCGCATATCACATACTTTTTTTGTAAATATTTGTTTTTCTTGTTCTTTTCTTTTGTATTCGGTGTGTTCAATGTGTAATAAAGTATATTGTATTGTTCCAGACATGATGACAAATACAACCTTGTTATAGTAATGCGCGATTCGAATGGCACGACTCGCAACACCTCCGTCATTAAGTCTTTTGCCAATTTCATAGATGACAATGGAATGGTTGTCCATAATCTCGTCCTGAGTGAGGTATCCAAGCTCTACAGCTCTCTGTCCTCTGAAAAGAAGGAGAAGTAATTGATATATCTATTACGTGGGGTGTTTCTTAAGGACATAAGTGTAATGTTGTCACAATAAATTATGTGCAGAAGTAATTGTTTTTTTTATATTAACCAGGTACTACACTCCTGTGCCTACTTCTTCGGAGTTTACAGGCGTAATCTTACGAACTAGATGCACAAAAAAATCTTAAGTAGATAGACTATAGTTATTAAAATATCAGTAATTATTTAACGAAATATAGGGTATCCTTGTTGGCGTGTTCCATATCTTCCGAGCC
>DWFO01005899.1:0-10224 GCA_018246595.1 Mimoniades nurscia nurscia
GAAACGTGGGAATGTGCTACATTCCTCTGCCTACCTCTTCGGGGATTACAGGCGTGAAGTTACTTTTTTTTTTTTCTACAAATATGATTTTTTAGGAAGGTCAAGTTAGTACTTACTATTGTGAAAGAAAATAAATTATGAATTTTATATTTACAAATAGTAACTTCACGCCTGTAATCCCCGAAGAGGTAGGCAGAGGAATGTAGAACTTTCCCACGTTTCACCGGTTACTTACTTTTTTTACTTTTTACTTTTTTTACTTTTTTTTATATTTACAAATAAAAATAACAAGTTTAGTTTTATCCAGTACATTTACGTTCTGATCCTTCATATGGGGCAGAAAATAACGTAGAATAACGATATCCAATTATACTTAGATTAGTATCGTAACGTAGTTTCAGACACATAAATTTCTTCAATGGATACAGGCTTACAGTATGTGAAATGCATTTAAAACTTTCCAGAGAGCATTCCACTAAAGAGCTCCTGATAGAGCGATTACTCCCGTTGCATTTGTTTCTGGCACTAAGTATGTCCAGGTACTTATATACTTAGACCACGTATTGTATTTAAACTTCATACACCAAAGTTGTATTACGTAAGCACGCACCATCACAAGACTGATTTCCAGTACATCTTCAGGCTTTTTTTTGATTGATCTTTCAGGTATGGCTTCGCAAGGGACATGATCAGCTAAGCTGCGTATCGATTTTACAAATATATTTTTTTTCTGCTGTAATCTCAACATAAATTGGGTCAACTCAAAATATTTCTCTCTTTCAACCCTCTTTGTTAATCGTAATTTCAATACTTATTCCCTTATAATTCAAGCCCTTTCTCCTTCTCCTTCCCCTTTACTTATAACTATTTATACTCACATTGAATGAATTCATTCTCACGCGATGTCTGTTTCTTCTCTTATAACTATTTCCAAAAAAAATTACATTTTGCACTGCTATGATCAATCGTACATCTACTTATAGCACAGTAAAGCACTAGAAGTGACAACCCTATCGAGTCATTCGATTTCTTTTCAAGATCGATACACAATAAATCTCTGTTTCTTTTTTCTCGTCTGTCGGATAAGTACACTCGACGGTTGAGGAGACAGCTCGCGGCTACTGGGTTTGGGGTTCGATTTCTGTTGCTTTATTTATGGATGTTTGTAGAATTTATCGTCACTTCGCTTTATGGTGCGGATTTCAATGAATTGTATTAATATCAATGCAAGTTGTTTTGTTTCGAGTACATATCTCGTGATGAGTTTATTGATTTGCATGGCACTTTACACTTTAATATCAAATGGTAAAAGATCTTTATATTTCTTGTGTTCAATTCCAAATATGAAAGAAACACGTGCGGTCTCTATGGAAAGAGACATTCGGCACTTGGTCCTCTCTGCTTACCCCCTACGAGACCTAGTCAGATGTTACAATAATAATAATAATAATTCATAATGGATGTCAATTTTGTTACGACTTGGTGTTACTAAATAAGCTAAACTAAAGCTAACTAAATAGCAGTTACAGAAAATGTTGTGTCATACCACAACTTTACCTGCGCGTTGTTTCCTCGTAGGTACCTACAGTGGACAGCTCGCAACGTGACCGGGCGCCGACGATGGACGTTATTCATCTGATCGTGATCACTTTGCGTCACAATAATTATATCAGATCAAACTAACGCATTATTTATAACGTGGTTCTATTGAACAGCTCGTTTTTATCTGTGAATGTGTTACTAGGAATCTTTTATAGCCAACTAACTGAACTTTGTTGTGTAAAGATTTGCGGTGGACAGTTGTTGATCACGCAACCAATTGTTATATCATAAACATAACATATACAATACATAGGTATATATTTTTAAAAAGCTAAACGGAATAGGCATCACAACCAGCAAATTATAAACAGCAAACAGGCATGCCTATACGAAAAGTCATACGGAATTACTGTAATTGCTAGAGCGAAGGTTGTGAATTTGATTTCCACTTACGATAAATATTTATGTAAATTCATGTTTGGATATAAAATAATCCGTGACGAGGTGGAGAAAAAATACTACCCGTGACCCCGTGCCGAAGGACCAGGGTGAGGCGAATAAACCTGGTGATGGCAGTTGGCAGATGGCATGCAGGTGGAACCTGGTATTGCACAGACTGCTTAGGGATGGCTGAAAGCCCTGACTGCCTACGGGAAGCAGCGTAAGTAATGCGAAGAGCCATGCTCGATGATTCCCAACCTGCATGCCAAGGTTTTGCCCCTAACATCCAGTTCCATCCAACCCCCTCAAGGGAAGCCTATGTACAGCAGTGGATTTAAACAGGTAAACAGCTACACAGGTGTTTAAACTTATTTACATCCATGTGTATTTACAAACAATATTCAAGTATGAAAACGGATTTTAACAGCTCTTTGAGAACCACAGCCTAGAACCTGGTGTATGATTAGATGACTGTGTACAGTTGTCGCAAGATTCTACTTCGGTGACTATGGCCGTGATGTTACGTTTAATATAAATAAATGCAACATCAGGCGCTTCCCGCGATTTATTAACCCAAAATTCGGCTCGGTTTAATTTATTAATACATTCACGTTCCCAATTATTATGTGGTCATTATGTTGCATGTATTATGTACTACAACGATCCGTTGTTTATTCATAATTTTCATAGTTATTCATCAAGCGCGCGATCCAATGAACCCGCAACGAGACCACACATCCAACTGTTATGATTTATTTAATTGTTCCGTCGACGTTAGTGTCAACACTTCCTCTCGTTTTAAAATTATCTGTAACTTTCTCTGCTCCTAACCGGAAGCCGCACTTCGCATTTGAGATTACATTTGTAAGCTTACGATAGGAAGGTACAGAATGTAATTACAAAACACGATCAGGTTGTTCAGCAAGTAGGTAGAGAATGCTGGCCACCTCTTTGAAGTCGACGTTTCCTAGTCGAGAGTTTAAATGACTCTCAATTACCTACCCGGTTTCGGATACTGTCGGGTTTTATTACTTAGAATGTCTAGTTGTACCTCAGAGTTAGGGTTTATGCCGTTATACGACAATACGCTCGCCACCACTTCCATGATTAGACGTAAAACGTATCTAGTGCGTGGGAGTGTACTGCACTCCTCTCCCGACCTATTCGGGGAATACTGAGGTGACGTTAAGTAACTACCTAAGCAAAAGTTTCATTTAACTTCAGATACCTTAGTCAACCTGCGTTACCCATTTAACCCCTGATGGCCAGTAGAATCTTAGAAAAATATGTCAACCATTTAGAATTTATATTTTAAAAATAATTGAACTATTTAAATTTTAATTAATATTTAATTTATTTTTAAACTAAAAAAATTTAAAAATAATTAAAATAACAATATTGTCATCTCATTAAGATATTGAGTAAAAGGGTTCATGTTAGAATTTTTGTAATGGATAATGTCTATTTACATTCAGATTTTAATATATTAATAACAAAATAATTTTGAGCAACTGCATTATGATAAAATTACACTAATTATGATGTAACAGACAAATCATTATCAGATCGTTTAACATGAACAAAGGTTGTGGAGACCCAGTGCCTTGAATTCTTCACGCTTATTACCGATATTAAAGGTCAATTAATAAAATATGATCAAAATAGTTTAAGAGCGGTGATTAAATTGCTATTGATAGATCGAAAACAGAATAGTTTTATTAATTGGACAATATTATCGTTTATTTTTATCGTGAATTTAGCTATTTTAACTATTAATTGTATTAACGTTATCTTAGGCTTCGCCCTTAACACGTTGGAAACCAGAAAGTCAATTCTTTAGAATAATTAATATTTTATATCCTAGATACTTTTCAAATATAAAAACAATCTTTACTTTTTGTTTTGACACAAATTAAATATCATATTGATATATGGATATCACGTTAAAACAATATTGACTAAAAATTCATTGTTAAAAAACTTCTATAATTTTTTTTCGCACCATTTACACTACGAAATGAAACGTTCGATTGCACCGCCTTCTCCTAGACTACACCAAAATAGCCAGTTTTCCGTAAAGAAAGTGATTGATGGGCCGCAGTCGCCGCCTCGATCACCGCGTAATAGCGCCGAAGCCTGCAATTATTGCAGTTTGCAATTACACCTGACCTTTTATTGAGCGATGGATGCGTAACGGAATGAATCATGGCCACCGAAACGCGAAACGAAAATTTACTCATGTAAAAAAAAAACATGATATTTTATCATAACATCATGTTTGTAATTTTTGGATAATAGAAGCCGAGGAGTTTAGCACTCCCACGTTTTACCAGTTATGTAACACGCCCAATAAAATCGGTTACCAATTTAATGCTATTTAATACTGGCCCAACGAGATAGTTAAAGAAGACATTTTGTTTCTTATTATCTATAGTAGAACGAAACAATGCATGTTTAGTTACTTAGCGATAGAAGTAGTTTTGGTAAGAGTGACGCCACAACAAGACACTGGTCAGATGGTTCTATCGCATTCCTTTTTGAATTCTAAACAACAGCAGAGTATTTGAGTTATTGAAGGCTTTAACATATTTATAGTTATGTATGTTCTATTCTGTATCTATTGATTCTACTCGAAATCGACAAAAAAATGTACAATGCACTTAAATATCACTGGCGTTCCATATCAGTTGCAGTTTTATAGAAAAAGTTATCGCGTTGAGATTCACAAAGTCAGTTCGTTAGTTGGTCCTGAACACAGCTTTGTCTAACTGTAGCTTGCGAGTGTTTCGTTTATTTTTTTCTCCTCCCAGCAAGCTCTTAGCATTATCAGTGGATCGGGTTACGTGCTAATTACCAAGCCGGTCTGTACCTATCTACTCTCGTACAGTTATATATACACGATATATGTTGGTAAGAGAGCGAACGTCTTTATATCTGCACTCGTGACCGATTCAAGATCGGTCGACGCCTGCAGATAGATGCTGCTCTCACGATTCGTGTGAAAAACGCCCAGTTCAGGCTCTAAGGAAAACAAACAAAAACCTCAATCTTTAGCTAAGTGGGGACGTAGATTGTTCCAAGTAGATACAATGTAATGACAGAGTATTTTGACCAAACGTTAATATTGACGCACTGTTTTTCAATCACCACATTTATACTTTGATCTACTGTGAAAAAGTATATTTTTGTACTTATGAAACTTTGAAAGGAATTTACTACCTAAACAGTATTAGAAACCTCCAATTTATATATAACACTTGCATGTTTTCAAAATAGCAGTATCTAAGCACCTTTACCTATTCCTATTTTTCGTCGTTATGAAACAGAGAAACATTTAAAAAGGACATATTCATCAACAATATCAATTGTATAATAAGAGGTGTAATAAAATTACTAGGTATACAAAATGTTCACTGCAGGCCAATAGGTAACTTTAAAGGCTAAAAGGTAAAACCGATGACAAATAGGTCACGAATCTTTCACTGCCTACTCGTGCGTTGTTAGTTTCGTGCGTAGTTGTGTAAATAACTTTAAACAACAAACAACTCAATCCTTGACGACGTCTGTTTGGCGTTATGGCTTTTCTGTTCTGGTAAGCAATAAGTTCCGGTGACTATTCCAAATAACTCTTACTTCGAATACTCATAAATCTAATGCAAACCCAAGGGCTTCAAAGATTATTCCCTTATTAACTAACATGAGCACGGAAGCATAATCTAAAACACCTTTTTATTAGTACTCGTTCTAAACTCTTTTCGAAATAATTTTACCATCAATCTGAACTAACTTTTGAAGCATACTGTAAACATAACATTTTAGTAAGAATAAAAATATTGTTTCAATTTCAAAATATCTCCTACGATTGAATCACAATTTTCAGTTGTGTCACTAAAGGATATAGTTCTCTATTTAACTTTAATGCATTTACATATTACGCTTTTGCCTGTCACAAGACAGTAATGTTTGCTTGTATGTAGTTCAGAATATCGGAGTTTTTGCTTGTATACAACCATAGTGTAAACACAGTTACATTGTAAAAGTAGTCATTCACGTTTGGGGATAGCACTGTGTCATTTTACCATTTACCTTCAGATTGTATGTCGATTTGCAAATGGTTGCGAATATTAATAATGTAGAGCTCTTCTTAATAGCCGGCGACTCATTAGCCACTCCTCGGGTTTTGCTAATGTCCATAGTCAACAGTGACCGCTTACCATCAGGTGGCCGATTCTGTTTTCCAGGCTAGACATAAACGAAATAAATTCTATAACTTGAAAAAATAATTTTCAGAAAATTCCATGCTTATCATTATAATTTTGGAAGAAAATTCTTTTTGCAATTTGTATAATGTAACGAAAATTATAAGTTTACCACACCTGCATGATTTGTGATTTTTAAGTATTTTAAGATGTATTTTAAAATTTATTTTAATAATTTATAGATGTATTTTAATGATGTATTTTAAGATTTGTGAAAATAATTATCAATTAAAAGTAAAGACGGAGGGGACAGATCGGTTTTAGTGCGCACTAATGGCTTAATGAAAATATGTGATCGTATTTTTTTTCATTTCACAGCCGTGCATCTACTTTAAGTGGCCGGAATCCAAATTTAAACTAACCGCGCTCTATTAACGCGGCACAGATAATAAAACATTCCAACAGTTAATCCCGTTCCTCTCACGAGCTCGCCAAGGTCGGTTGGTCGAGAGTGTCGAGGCACACTTATTACGACTTACAAGAGAAACGCATTTGAGCCTCCGGTAGCCGTGTGTACTGATAGTGGGTTCGATGCCGGCTTTATCTAGCGCGCCTACACGCAGATAGGGAGATAAGCAGGTGGACATGTGGGAGTCTAAAACACCTACATTACTATCCCAATGGCCACTGGTGGCTATTTATTTCACGACAAACAAACCGGTCAAAACAGTTGAACTTCACTGTTGCACTGCAACTTGTTTATATCGATGATACTAGTACTATAATTATTATTGATTTCAAAAAATTTCTTTAAATTTATCGCATGACGTAGTTGCTCATAAAAGATGACTCTAACGTTCGGTTTGTTTCGTGTTAAAATATGTATCAGTAAATTTTTAACATTAGAACTTATTGAGTTAGATATTAGTAAAATTTTGTGACAGATCGCTGACGGAAATGGCACGGGCAAGCTCGTGTGGTATTAAAATCGATTGTAACAAAAAATAGTCGACTATAGATTTCCTTTTGTACGTGACTATTAAAACACAAGTTTCCTTATATGTTGTCATCGCATAAAGTGACTAGGGTAGGCGTAGGTAAAAAGCATGTTTATCTACGATCGTAGGTAGCTACTAGACAAGGCTCGGGTACCAGGCGAACATGAGGCGACAGGAGCTCGACTGTCGAGTGTCGAAGGAAAAACGCAGGCGCAAGTACGAGTACTGCGCGATCTTAATGAGAGTGGACAAACTGGATGGCCGAGGGCCTCGGTGACGGAGTGATATGGATACGCTTACATATAAAAGCATTTTATATTCATGTATATTTGAAAATATTTTTACTCGTGCTCCTATTTTGTATTTGGACTTGATTATACAACAACTACATTTTTCTGCAGTCTGCAAACTTTTCTACAAAGCAACGAAACAATAATATTTCAACAATAGTGCAACTATTAAAAGCGCACATATTTATTTCATAGTACCACTATTAAAATGTCAAATCTAGACAATTGATGTAATTTTTATCTCGATTTTATTAAACAAAACACGTATTCCACTATCCTACTTTTAACTTTTGGGGCCGTTCAAGTATTACGTAAACAGATTTATTAAAATTATTGACTTTCTACCAAAGTATTTAATAGTCATTGAAGTATGCAATAACTTCTAACGCTACGCTTCATGCAACAATTAAAGATTTCGAGCAAAATTATCTTTAGAACAAGTAGCGTATCCACATAAGTCCGGCAGCCATCATAACACGCGCCCTATAAGGCAGTGGTATCATTACGAGACCGGTCAGCTACCGACCGCCGCGCGCCGCTGCCCGCCTGGTACCCGCCATCCACTGTTGTTTTTACCCACCTTATGTTTGTGTTGCTATTGAGATCATGTCTAGCTCAACATATAAACACGCAATTAAACTTCAACTCTGTATAACGCACGATAAGGTTGAAAATGTGTTGGAGCACGACAGGAATGTGGTAGATGTTGAATGGTGGGTGCAGATATTTCATTCACGTCTACAGCTTTATTGGTATTTGGAATATGACTTAACTGAACGTGCATGCATGTGCTCACATTAACCACATAAAGCGGTGTGACGCGACGCTATTCCGACCACCACAGTGAACCTACTTCCCCGAGCGTGAGTTAAATCAGATAAACGACAGATGGAGTTAAAGACAGTTCTATCAGTAATTTTGATACAATTCTATATCGCGTGCCGCAGAATTTGTTCACTATATTAAATTAAAATTATTACACTTCTCGAACCAAAAGCAAATAAATATACCGTACTTGTACAGTAAGGCTCATATTTCTGGACGAAAACTTGGATTATTGAAGTAAATGTTTGATTCATAAAGTATCAATATGTTGCCAGCTTTTCTTACAAGCAGAAAAAGTCCAAATATCCAAAATAATAGTGTCCAGAGGTGAGCACGAATCTTTTCTCAGAATAAGTAGCGAGTCTGCAACGCTGCCCAAACACGATTTTGTTGTAAATATGATGCAGACTAGAAATATAATAGTTGCCAACCCTGTCTCATAGATCTTGTGCCTTTCGGCAGGGGCGTTACCGAGGCGGTCGCTGCCGGGAAATTCTAGGCGAATTACCTATGATACCTCTCAGTGTTGTCATCTAACCAGTAGCTCGAGTTCTGGCAAATTGTCCTAATCGCCTGTTCAGTGTCGATTTCAGTTCAAGAATACGTGATCGGTAGGCGCGTTTACGTATTTGAAATGAATCCGTAATGACAGTGGTGAGTGTTACTGATGGTGGTTTGATTCCAACTTCTTAAGTGGAGCATAAAGGGCAGTATAATTCGTATAAGCATAGGCGAAATATAGCCAAATGGTTATAATGTTAATTGTTCTGATGTTGAACAAATATTTGGTTTAATTATAGAATACATTATTCCAAGATAACGTTATTTATTGTTCAAGAGAACGTAAAATTCGCCTGAGCTTCTGCGGTCCCTGCTCCTGACCCGTTTGACTGTGATGGATTTATCTTAAACTGATAAGGGCAAACTGACTAATGCAATACAATTTCTTTACACACAATAAGAACAAACGTTACATACGTTATACGAGTATATGTCGCTACGAAAGAATGTAGCTTTTAATTTTTTTTGTCGACAAATTGAAATGAAATGTAATAAGTTTGAATTATTTTCGAATCATTCTTGGCACAAACGCGGTCAAATACCGGAAACATGTTTCTAGATTACAGTACCTATGTACCAACTGCACGTAATATTTTTTGCAACTAAATCGTACCTTATGTCGGATATTGCCTTAAAGTTAATATACGGTAATCGTATATACGTACAAATACAAGTTGTCTATTTTTTTACAGAATACCATCAGTATCTGTGACGTTGTACACGAGATATGTAAGATATGCGTTGTGAACTTTAGGGAGAAGTTGAAATTGGAAGAAGCTTCGAGCCGGTGTTTTGGATACATTTGGTTTTTACATCCATTAGTGCATATAATATTATATGTTCACTCCAGGTCTCTGACAGAGTAGGCAGAGAGCACTAATTCCTAAATACACATATCTATCCTTGCAGACAAGAGGTGCTACTTCAACATTCATCGTGTATTTCATACGTTTATGTGTGCACATAGATTTGGGTGAAATCTGACACCCCATTAACTAGAATCTGACTAAACCGGTGACTCCAAGACAGGTGAGGTGACTCTTGATCCCCTTCGACGCCTTTATACATAAACATTCGCGATGTACATATATTTGTTGTGTACATTATTTCATCTGCGAATATTTCTAAAGATCCGAACCATCGCAGTATACTATTTTTCAGCTTTACACGAATTCTCTGTTTCACACATAGTATCCTCCATCTTACATCCTCATACCGCGCTATTTCATTACATCAAAAACCTTGTTACATTTTAGGTTTACGTAACTTCACGCCTGTAATCCCCGAAGAAGTAGGCAGAGGAATGCAGAACACTCCCACGTTTCACTGGTTACGTTTACGTCCCACTATGGAATAGGTGGTGAGCCT
>DWFO01005900.1:0-10222 GCA_018246595.1 Mimoniades nurscia nurscia
TATTCAAACATAAATAATGCACTATAATACCATATCAATGAAATAATATAAAGATACCAATACAAACATACAATACACCATTATTAATAATGAAGATCTACGACAAAGTACATGCATCTTTGCATTGTATTTATTACCAGTAATAATAAACATGTATTTAAAACGAGCTTATGATATTAATACCAATTCCTTTAGATTTCAGTACACTTCTGTCGACTTTTGCATAAAGAACTAAAAATTAGAAAGTATTTACAGGAATATTTTTAGTCTTGAAAGAATGTAATGTACACTTAAATTATATAATCTGTAACCGTATAAACCGTACATAAAGTTAGAGAATTGTGTCATACCGACAGGTACACGACACTAACTTCATTACTCATCATTATAATAAGGCTTTGATTACTTCAAACATACCTTCGTCGTTTACAATCGTGTCACATTCCTTTCAGCGTAACAATTCTCTCCGAATCAACATCTAATGTAGTTATGACATAAAATGTACATGTATTACTAAGTATGTGTGAAAGCAGGGCACAAAGGAACAAAGTTACGTAGAACGTCTCTATTGAGTTAAACACAAAATCAATTTATCCCACCATTGATAATTTTAATTTAGAATTCTATTTAAACGTCTTGTAATATGTGATTGATGACTCAGCGGAGCGCACTACACTCTACTGTCTATCTGTTCGAGGATTACAGGGGTGATGTTATTTTTATTTCTCGTTAGGAACAGCTTTTATGCTCTACAGCTCTACTAATTTTATGTACCGTTTTCACGGACTTTGTATGCAATTTCTCGGCAATTAAACGTCTGCATAAACATGGAACTTTGGACGGTTGTTTAATTATGTGAGGCCTTGTAATCATAGTTCCGGCGTGTCTTGAGAAAGTTAGAAGTAGAAAGTACTCTTGTATTGAGTTGTAGTTCACTTATTGTATATGGCGCTTATATTATGTGGCGAGAAAAGTGTACAGCGGTCGTTCATACAGATCCATTCGGGTCCACATAATTAAAAAAATCGTTTAGATTTACATAGGAAAGTCTAAGAATATGAAAATAACAAAGGAAATAACATTCTGTTTCAGACTTGGATTATCCGATTTTTCACTAATGACTTCCTTTTTAGTTCATTATATACGTACCAATTATATAATATCATAGACTACCTCGTTGGTCAAGTGGTTACTTGCGCGACTGCCAATCGAGAGGTCCTGAGTTCAAATCCCTGGACGGGTATTATTGGATATGTCTCACAAGAATGTCTAGTTAAAATTTCTAGTAGAACTCGGAATCTGGACTTGTACCCGGTGTATGGCATTAGGCTCATCGGCTATTACATGAAGTGTAAACTTAACTGCTACCTCTGCCTACCTTTTCGGGGATTATAGGCGTCATGTTGCGTTTAAGCATTATTAAATATTGTTACGTAACTTAAATATTTTGACGAAAGATCCTCAAAAATATTCATATTGTTATTGCCAATTAGATTGGTCGTCTCTATGACAGGTTCATGGTACATGGTACATGGCATATTTCAATTGTATAGAATTTTTCCAAACAGCTTGTTCAAAGCATTAAAGGAAAACATTTCTATAGAATGCTTTTGCATTTTTTTAGTACCATAGGCTTCAATAGACTTCCGATTCGAAAACTTTTACGAATAAAATCATACGATGTCAGTCCGATCGATTTATGGTACGAGCAGACTAAACTAAAACTGAATTCCGCCGCGAACTTTTGCTAGGATTAATGTAATTTTACCCATACTTTCGAACTTAGAACATTCACATAGGTAACAGTTTTAAGTGTATACTTCAAAGACAATTTCATAGAGAAACTGCAATCCACATAGTTGTTACTAGAAATAATGCAAATAGCATTTTTGTTAAAATTACACGAAGCTTCACGAAGTCGTTCCTATTATTTGATTTCGAACTTAGAACATTCACATAGGTAACAGTTTTAAGTGTATACTTCAAAGACAATTTCATAGAGAAACTGCAATCAACATAGTTGTTACTAGAAATAATGCAAAGAGCATTTTTGTTAAAATTACACGAAGCTTCACGAAGTCGTTCCTATTATTTGATTTCGAACTTAGAACATTCACACAGGCAACAGTTTTAAGTGTATACTTCAAAGACAATTTCATAGAGAAACTGCAATCAACATTGTTGTTACAAGAAATAATACAAATATAATTTTTGTTAAAATTACACGAAGCTTCACGAAGTCGTTTCTATTATTTGATTTGAATATATTCAGCGTATATTCAATAAACCACAATGGCAAAGTAATTCCAAAATTGTAGACGTAATATCAATGTACGAAAATCTATTTGAATGTGGTGTAATTTGCTAAAGCAAACTGACATTGTGGTCGATTCACGTGAAATGTATTACAAAGATTGTCCCATAATTACAATTACGATGCAATTACAATTACAAATGACTACACTATGTCATTTGCACCCTCTTGGATACGTTTTGCCTATTAATATTTTAGTATTGGGTAAGATTTTCCTTGCATAATATTAATTTAAAACGACGGACATAGTGAAATCCTCCGTTACGTCATACAATTGTTTATTTACTAAAACATAGTATCGTGACCAATTCGTTTGGCGGAAAAGTAAAGCTATCGTGACGTAAATTCTTAACAAATGTTATGTAACGATTCAAATAGGGGAAAATCCACGTAACAGTCCGTCTAAATTACGAAAACGTCTTTGACAATATGTTGCTGACGAACACAAATCCAAGAACCGACTGGAATCCGCGTCACCTAACCCCAAATATTATTTGCAATATTTATAGATAATATTTTAATATAATCACAAATTTAGAACTGATGTGAATTGTGCCCTAGGTGCCAATTCAAGTAGTTCCTTAGAATGTTCACAATTTCACTTTACGTTATATGTATGTATGTATGTATAAAATTAGTATTATAATACCTGTCTTGTTAACAGTCTCGGCCTCACTGTAATTGAATCGAAAAATAAAACGACGAATACTACTACGAGTGCTACGAGTACTAATAGTACTACGAGTATGGTAAAATACTGACTGACTGACTGAAATATTTATTTCGCACTTTGAATTCGTGCACTGTGTATACGCGAGATGGAACACGCGGCTTAGTTGGCGAGGCGGCGCCTGCGAACACAATCGATGGCATCTCACTCACTTGTGTATATTGAATTGCATAAGTCGCTGTCTGTCTTTCGACAAATTTTGTCATTGTGCGTGTTTTCAAATATATTTGTTGTGTCAGGGTATAAAAACTATGTTTTTAAGGAATCTATTTGTAGGCATATATGTAGTTTATCAGCCGTCTGGTTTGACACAAGCTCTCTTAATGCTTAGTTTGGAATCAGGCTGCCGTGTAACGACAGACTTACCAAGGTACATATTATAATATTACATCATTTTATTTTCTCTGGGGTGAATCAAAGGAGCTTCTCGAGCGGCGACTATTTCTGATTAAATACGAACACACACTGCCCGGCACACCCTGGACATTACGATTAATCCTTTCACCACGATGGCTGATCACTCACGATCAGCTGTCGACTCGACGAAGAAAAAGTGGTGGATGTGGTCTGTTCTTAATTGTACATATTACCGTTAATATCAAAATTTAGATTTGATATCATTGTTCTGCAAAGAAGTTATGCCGTCACGTCGTCAATTTTTATTGTTTGTGGTACATAATACATATTTTCTGTTTATTTCAAATTGTCATCATAGGAATATATGTAGGTCTCAAGTGTTCCACGTAGGACTGTCCTAAGCTGGGCCACAACAGAATGAAAAAATTAAGACTTCGTAGTGTCAGAATACGTTACATCAAAAAACCCACGTACCTACATAACACAATACGGGTATTCGCAACATTCTTAAAGTAAGCTGTAAAGCTGTAAAAGTTCTCTACAGAGTTCTTCGGTTACGCCTTTATCTAGAATAGAAGCCTTTTTATACTTAACATTGCTTTGATAGTATTAAAAGAGGACCGAGTAATCAGACCTTTTTTTGCTGTTCCACCAAACGTTTGCCTTCGATTTTTATCTGGCACTAAATCTAAAGAAGTCGAAGCACTGCGTACGTGAGCCAATTTAAGAACCGTATTTTATTCGTAACAAAGCGACGCATGCATACAGATCCGTGAAAGATTACCTATTTGAAAACAAGTCACCGCTTATTACTTGTATACAAATGACGTAAAGGTGCACGAGAATTGTATAATACGCCATTAGGTATAAATTCCGCCCTTTGTTACAGGTGTATTATTATATATTGCTTGAATAACGACCTCTGACTCATTGCTACGATTCCAATATTTCAATTTTTCACGTTCAATAGCAGTAAGAAAAATTTGCTTTGCTGTACTTAAGATCAACTGAAAGTTGACATTATTTTGTGAAACATATGTACTTTAGATATGAAAAGGAAAATAGATCAAAATATATCTACTATAAATTTTTCTCAAAAGTTCAAACGCTCTCCATATTTTAATCCGCTATTTTCAACATGGTGGTTCGTCCGAAAAAGCATAGCAAAATTACCAACACAATTAACATTTTCACATTATTATAAGTTACATTTTATAATTGCAAAAAAAATTCAATTATTAAAAAACTACAACTCCACGAATGTATATATGTGTAGTTACTTTATCAGCAGACTTGACTTTTGGGTGTTTCATTTAGAAGATCGTAATATTCAACTGCACTGAGACGAGCCGTTTCAACTTACCCAATCTACAACGCAATTAGAAATTAATGACTGAGCTCCGTCAGAACTTCGTTCCTATCTGATATTGATTGCAAATTTCTATAGGCTACAGCGCAACCCTCTCTTCAGGAAAAATATGTGTATTAAAACTTGAATATAATTCGCTGTAACCGTGGAGGAAAATATCGTGACGAACTACTCTATAATGTATTCATGTGAAGTCTGTCTAACCCGCATATCTCCAACATATTATTACGACATCATTATCTACGGCATTAACATTTTTCCTTCTAATAGGAAGCCCATGTCCAACAGTGGGACGGTAATGAGGTTGATTACGACGGTAGCGATATGGTACAACAATATAAAAATTTAGCGCAATGTAATAATTTTTTTAACAGTAATCATATTATTATACGATTCTGTAAGGTATACCTAAAAGCATTTCGTCAGAAGTGAGTGCCAATCATAAAATATTACAGAAACTCACATTTTATCTCAAGAGAATATACAATTGATAGAGACGGGGCTCTGGAGAGAGCCTACATACATCCCGAAATCCCGACTGTAAAGTTGAATTCACTGGGAACATCTGTCAAATTTTCTTTGTCTAACCCACTTTAGGGAGAATTTAAAAATACGAAGTAAACTCGAAAGCGGTTTTATGAGATTCGTCTACTAAGGAAAGTGGATTTCCTATTTGCATTTCGAAATAGCTCCAAGAAGGAGAGAACAGATAATTTCAACATACGAGTAACTTACGTATCAAATTATATGTAGCTATATGTATGTAATTATTAAGAAGATAAGTATGGACGACCTCGTTAGTCGTGTTGTTGTATGGCAATATGCTCACCACGACCATGAAGGGACGTAAACGTGGGAGTGTACTTGTACTACACTCCTCTGCGTACTTCTTCGGCGATTACAAGCGTGATGTTACGCTTAGACAACAAGTAAACATTACGTGAATGAACATTCATATCACCTTTATAACAGATATGAAGAAATGTTTGCGACTATTTCCATAGAATGCATTCCTGTAAAATAATACCGCCGCCAATTCCTTTCGTCGAATAACTACTAGAAAGGCACTATTCTATTACAATGCACCTCCCTACCTCCGTGACATAGTCGGGCGTACGTTTGTGACAGGTCGATAAAATATGCGGGTCGTTAGACTTCAGTATTGTTTCCTACGTTGACGCTAACGCGATGTTAGTGGAAACGGACATCTTCGAGGAGACGAAAATGATCACCTACTCGTATAATCACGATGCATATTCCAACATGGCGCAAGGTGTTGATTTACA
The DNA here is from genome assembly GCA_018246595.1 of Mimoniades nurscia nurscia. Taxonomy (NCBI): domain Eukaryota; kingdom Metazoa; phylum Arthropoda; class Insecta; order Lepidoptera; family Hesperiidae; genus Mimoniades; species Mimoniades nurscia. The sequence goes on from DWFO01005900.1 coordinate 6,057, forward strand.
GCTTAGTTCTATCTTGGTGAGCCTATATTAAATCATGTTGTATTAATGTTAAGAAGTCTTTCTTTTATTTCCGTTCTCCTAAAATGAAGGAAACACCTAACAGCTTCTAAAGTGAGTTTAATGTTGATCAGCTGACGATTTGTATGTATGATTTTTTTTATGTTATTCTTGTCCTCGTCACGACATACTGCATCGAAATATACAGAAATGTTGTATAGAATAGGTATTGCATTTCCCTACAATAGAAAATAAATAAAAATTCCCAAGGAATAGGATCTCATTTATCGTACAATTCTATCAATGGGTTGTCAAGGATCGATCGACCAGAACGGGAATTGAGCAATCTATCAATTTTAACTGGTTCAACCTATTATAGTGAAGTTTGTACTGAGATAAAGATATGGTTTGACCGTTGACAATTTCTAAGCAATATTGTTGTAGAGCAAAGCCTCAGGAATAATGTATTCAGTATTTTTTTCATATAACACCTCAGTATAAATAGATGTTAGATTATATAAACTAATAAATATAACAAAGCAACTTAATATCAGGAAGTAAGCAAATTCAAAAGCCGCGTCAATGCCAACTGTCCAATTTCTGAAGGGACAATGTGTTTACCGTGATTTTCGCTCCGGATTTAACCGGAAATAAGCTTAAATAGGAACGTCATATTTAGAAAATTTCTTACATTATTATAAACATGAATTTACTATTTAACTTGTTTATTCAATATAAGAAGCATTTAATGAGCAATTCGTTTAGGAATATTCGGTATAAACTTTGATCCCATTTTCTATCGTGAAGTTTCGATAAATTTTCGTGTTACTAATGGACCTAGACTACATTTTACTAGATTGCTTCGTTACTACACTATACTACATTAATACACTATTTTGTCTACGGACAAAATATCGTATTAATACTAAATAATGTCTAGGTATCGCAAATTATATATTTCAATGAAATTAAACCTTACTACCTATTAAATTGTATACTACTTAATTGATTTGTTTTATTTTTTAAATAGACCTTATTTTCATTATCTTCTAACATCTATACCAATGTTACCGTATGTACATACGTGTACCATACCGTGTATTACGAGTCCATTTGAAATGTCACAAAGGATTTTTTTTGGATAAGTGTTTGTTTTAAAATAAAATTCGGTTGGACGCAATGACCGGATATTCAGTTACGCTTTGTCACACGTGTTTTTACCTTTTCGACTAAAAACCTTTTATAATAACTTTTGATTGTTTTTAAAGAACAAGTTTTAGAACTTTCTTATATCCAGATACCAAACTAATACTTATGTTTATCAAATATGTACATATTTGAGTTATACGGCATTCGTATTCATGGTCGCTGGGCCCTGGACAGGAATTTACTACTGGAATAACAGTCCCGTAGATTTTTGTTAATAATTAATTTCAAAATGCCAAATCTTTTCTAACTTTCATACATATTTATATATTTTCGTAGAAAAAAAAGCTGAATGCGATATCAAGTGACTTCAAGTGCATAAGATCATAACATCACCCTTGTAATCCCCGAAGTGCAATGAATTTTACTTTGATAATATCATCTAAAAAGTAACAAAACACCCTAGCTTTGCATCGTACTACTAAATGCGGTGGGAAGGCAGGCATATATATATATAAGTATAACATTTTAAGCAGTACGTAAAAAATACACTGACTTTATATCCCTGAAAAGGTAGTCAGAGGAGTTCAGTACACTTTCATGTTTCACCATTTACAATTTACGACCCGCTATGGAATATATAATTTAATAATAAGATAATAATAATATAAGGTAATTGACCTCATGAGGTAACTGTTCAGTTCATATACAAATTATATATCATGTATAAATATTAGACCTCGTTATAAATCTCGTTTTAGCTGAGCTCTAATTAAAAGGAAATATAATTACATATGTACGTAACAATAAATAAATTAGAATCGCCGCGGTTAGCAAAGTAATTGCGGCTCACAAAGGGATACTTGTTACTGCTTCATTATTTCATTTGAATACGACAATACACAAAGAAATAGGCACCTGTTTACATACACAGTCGTAGCTACGTACCTACATTCATAGTACTAATATAGGTAAGTTGTACTCGTAATAGCCGACAGTTTTATACGAGGACAGTACCTATTGGACAGTATTGTATTGTGAATGTAGAAAAAACTATTAATTCAGCACAGGTACCATTTCGTAACAATTATGTTTCATTTGAAACCTCTTAACAGCACTATTTGAACACTGCAGTACATAATGCTTTGTATAACATCGTCAGTCCAATCATCTTACCTGTTAAGTATTCAGTTTGTGCGTCAATTGTCTAAAAAGTTGATTAGTTTGTCTTATTGTTAGGAAAATTACATCGCGTTTCAAATTACTAAGTTCGTGTTGAAATATAAAAAGCAGTAAGCTGTAGGTATCTATGGGGCACGAAACTGAACCCACTGTATATATGTGTTTTAAGAATTTATTTTCATGTTTGCATGTACTCGTACGTACCTATGTACCTATATGTTTTCATACCTACACGTGTATACTTAAAGCCATTTATCGTAGAAATGCGCATATACATAATATAGGTAAGTTAATTGAGAAAATGTAACAATTAGGGCTTCAGCTATTAAGGCATAATATTTTAAATGTGTACGAAATAGTCATATACTTTTAATCCACTGATTTAAAATTTGAATATGATGTGACAATGACAACTCCTTGTAAAAGAGTAAAGATTTTATATTTATTTCAAATCGGAGTCGAGGCGGACAAATAATACGTACGTGCCTCGACATCATGCCGGGAAATCAGGGTGTCATAAGAGGCGACTAAGCTCGGCGTAACCTGCCTAGGGACGCTAATTACTCGGCCCACCAACGGGCTGCAGCGTAGCCGGTGTGAAAAGCCGCGTTCAGGGGAAGCCTATGTCCAACAGTGGAACGAAAAGGCTCATGGTGCTAATGAATATAATAACATACAGAGTACAATTGTATTATTTGTAAATTAATTGTATCAGTTTTCAGATGAATGTACAAAAAATTTATGAGTGCATTTTTTTATAATTTCACTGTCAATTATAAAAAGTATGTATGATACTGGCTGACTATTAAGGAACACGGTCTTCAAAGTCACGCTTGCAACATAGCGTTTGGAATATAGGTCGTGGAATTTTCAATATCCATGCAACTGCTATCGATGGAAATCAAGTCCAGTACCTAACGTAGTAACGCGTTTTTTTTCTGTTTTACCGATGACACCCGCATTTTTCTATTCGTTCAAAACCACGCGCGGTTAAGTTGATTACTGTGGATGTAGGTCGGTATCAAACATTGTACTAATATTTCTGTGGTTACATAACAAAGATGCAATGAAAAACACAATGTTAGAGTACCTTAAAAACAACGTTCGTACACGTAATCACGAATACAAAACAAATATGAATATTTAAGCGGAGCGTGTACTCCGCTAGTTGAGTGCCAAAAGTAGGTTAAAACGCAAATATGTACGCGTACATGGACACGAATGACCATATGTGTGGTTCTGTGGTATTCTCCAAACGTATTATAAAAGCAATCGCGCACCGCCGCGCCGCCGGTATCGGAACGCAATGCCCGCTGGGGAATAAATTGCACCTGCAATATCGAATTATACATACATGTCGATTCTTTTATTTTTGATTCAATATTTTGATTTTATTTAATCGCTGTTATACTATATAAACGGATATAAAGCAATATATGAAATGTAATGATAGTTACTGTTTTGTTCTTTTATTTTTAAACTTCATCTCTCAATGATAATAGAGGTGAACAGCATATAATTTATATGTTTGATTGATGCCCAGTAAATCAAAGTACTATTTATACTGTACCTTATTGAATTCGATTGCTCGATGTATCAAACAGAATGTTAATTATTATTAATTTCTTCGTTCTAATATCAGATGTTCATAATAAAAGAAGTGAAAATATAAATTATTAGTGTTTTTATTAATAGGTATTAAATAAAAAAAATTTCTTTCTATAAAGTCACACATTACAGGGTAACCTAATGCGTTAATTTAAATTACATATATTATACAATATTATTTAAAAGAGAATATATCTATTATTTACTTATTACATAATAGCAAGCTTTTGTGA
>DWFO01005901.1:0-10222 GCA_018246595.1 Mimoniades nurscia nurscia
GCGCGGCCGGCGCTGTGGGGCTGCGTGGCGGCGTGCGGCGGCGGCGCGGCTGCGGCGGGCTGGCTGGAGCGCGCGGCGCGCGAGCTGGCGGCGCGCGCGCCCTCCTCGCACCGCGTCAAGACGCACGCGCCGCCCGCGCCCATCGAGCGCTGCTTCGCCGCGTGGATCGGTGAGCGCCGACTGTCCCATTACAATGCTTTACATTACGTCTAACTAGTAGTACAACGAATGAAATTTTAAGCATGTTAATACGAAAAAAAAGTTCAATAACAATATAAAAGGTATCGCCTGAACTTAGTCCAAATAGCCTCTTAATGTGGCAATATACCCAGGAGATAATAATTAGCCTACACAAAATAATGTATCGTCCGCTGAGTACAAAATTACACTCAATATGAATCAACCAAAGTATCTTCATAATTTACTCAATGTATGGATATACATTTCAATAGTATGTACATATGCTACATAGACCTACATATAATAGATAGATTATTATTTTATTGTTACGTCTTTACGCCAGGCCCCTTACAGAGTAAACAGAAAGTACCAAAAAACAAAATTCTTCTCCCTGCAAACCTGCCATGTTTTTCCATAGGTATAGTTTTATTTGTACACACACATACATATGTCGTCTCCTGAATCTTGAAACTGTTAAGGTAATAGATAATTTTAAAATTCTACTTAAAATTTCAGGTGGGTCAATCCTGGCTTCAATCGGCTCCTTCCAGCAGATGTGGATCTCCTCGCAGGAGTACGACGAAAGCGGCAAAGGACAGCTCGAGAGAAAGTGTCCCTAGGACCTACACTATATTACTCGCAGAAATTAACTAGGCACTTGGCTAGATCATATGACAATAGCATAATACTAACAGCTAAAAAACATTCGTTCAATATTTTAATATTTATTATAGTGTGAAAACATCTCACACGCGCGTATATTAATAGCTAATTTACGTTAAGTATAGGAATTGTGCGGTGAAGTTAGATGGCGGAAAGAGAAGCGCATTCCTGACAAGTGCTCAGTTTATTTCTGTGTATAATATTGTAGAATACTGTAATACATAGGATTATATTTTAACGTTTTTTTGTAAATATATATCACTATGAAAGATCCTTTTGACATGTCATATACCTAATATTATACATTAAAAAAAAATACTTAAGCCTTTACAGAAATAATTCTACAGCTGTGGCTAGGTACATATTCGAAATATTTGTTTAATTTGTTTGGTATCAATACTTATTTCCCTGGCCCTGCCCTGCTGTATCAATACTGCAGTATGTTGGTTGATCAGTTCAAGACACAGGTACCTGCCTTGTTGTCCATTCAAATGGATATTCACTTGTTATCACTGTCAATGATCATACTTTGATTGATCTATTCCATCTTCAGTTAAACCCGTCTAAAATAAAAAAGTGTTATCTGATGGTACATTTTAATAAAAGTTGATATTATTTCCTTAATTCATTTATTAACCACAAATCGAATGATACTGTGGACATCTTATAAGTCATATCCTTGCCTGATATGTTTAGTCTACTGTGATTGATGTGACTTCTTAAACTAAAATTACGAATAGTATCGATTTATTACATACATATAACTCGGGGTATCCATATATTGAGAGCCTGTGTTATGGAGAAGACATGATAGACTATACATTATTAAATATTTCCTTGTATTTTTATAAATATTTTCAAAAGGAATTTACTTAGCTTGCCTTGTTTGTTTTTAACAACTTGTTTTTGTTGTTAACTTCAAAATATTTTAATAACTTGTCTTGTCAATACTTTTATACAATTGATACAATTTAATTTTTATTTTGTTTGAAGATGACATATACATATTTATATGTCATTTGTAGGGAAAATAGAGAACACAAGATATGGTAAATAGAAATTTGATTAGCTTAAGTATTATGAAAAACAATAATGTCATTAAAGACTGCAGAAACACAGTTGCATCACTAATTCTTCATCAATAACCCTTCTATTGCCCCACTGCTGGGTGCAGATCTCCTCTTAACATAAGGATTAAGGCTATAATCTTTCACGCCGGCTATGTCACTGGCAGGTTGGAAAGTAGAATAAGAAAGCAAAGTAAAAAGTAGAACAATTAAATGCATTACTGACTTAGTCTTCAAGGAGATCAGTGATTCGGTGTCAGTTACTCATTTAAAACATGAACTATGTAAAATGATCGTGTTTTTACACATTGAAGACAATAATGGAATATACATTTTGATTTACCAACCACATTATAATTAAAATTGCATTGTGTACATAACGATATACAATAAATCAAAAGTAAAATGCACAATAAGTATTTATTGAACCTTAAGTTAACTCTCCTAGCCACACATAAATTAATAAAGTTAAATCTATGACCAACATATTCTTACCAAATGATCAAACCATGTAAAAACATCCAGTTTTACAAAGCATCTGTCATGATGATTGAAGTTAGATGTAAGCACAATATACCGATCTTGGAACCTCGGTCTTTAGGGTCTGTGGTGACCCCACAGGACACTAGGGGCTGTTTGTCTACCACCAGAGAACCTATCTCGACCATATGATAATAATTGTGTGTACTATCCTTACAGTCGTCAGCACACAGTGCCGCAAACACCTTATTGCACTCTCAAGTAGACTGTTCACACTAACAAATTAATTGTCACTATAAAGCACACAATTTCAACTGTTTGAAAACACTCAACACGTGGTAGCTCCGTGTTCGTCCTCAATGTGTTTCTTGAAAACGTCCCTCGACCCGGACTCGAACCCGCACGCGCCGCACACCAGCACATCGGCCGCTTCCACCTCGGCACTGTCCAGGTATACTTTTGCTGCGATATAACAAATGTAGGTATTAGGATTAATAACGATTAAACAACAAATTAACATTAACAAACAATTAATATCAAATCGCCATTCCTGTAATATGCCTTTTATCGTAATCTATTATATCCTTCCTTTGTGTTTATGTGCACATACAAGCTCCTAAGTAATACACACATCGTAAGTAATATTAAAATAATTTGCAATGCACTACAAGACTATTGCTTCTCAGAAGATCGCCTAAATCAGTCACGCGATATATCCATATGTTATAAATAAGCTACAATAAGGCATACATGTATTAATAAATAAAATGAATGAAAGTTATTTCATTTTGAAGACAATTTTATGAACATACACTGTGAAAACAGCACTTTATTAGCCGAAGTACTATGAATTACCTATTTACGATTTATTTTGAATTATACTTGGGCGAAAACTGGAAACTGCAGGACGTTGCCAGTAAAAATATAGTTACATATACATACATAACACGTATATTGAATGAACACATACATTAAATAATAGTTAACAGTTCACTTACGTGTCATCACACTCTCCACGTGTTTGTCTTGTACGTGTTTCATTAGCTGAAAAATTAAAAACATACTTGTTAGTTATAATGTATAGTGTTGAAGTGCTCATTGAATGTTTCTTACTATGGATATAAATTTTACTGTGGATATAACGCAAGGCTTACAATAATGTTTACTGCCACATTTACACACATCATCACCATCCCTATTGCAGTCTATTGCTGGACAAAGCCCTTTTTAAGAGGTGATGCTTATAATTCCCACGTTGATGTCAGCCGATGTATATATTTATAAATAAAATTTTGTCTTCTAATTTGAAATAATAATTTTTCAATTTCAATTTCATGATAAATTTAATACTAAATTGGTGACCTAACTGATTTTTAACTAAAACTATCAACCATTTTTAGCTTCATTTCCCGGTATTAATTTCAAAACCGGACAAGAACCAGAATGCGCGTCGAGTGAAACATATCGAGAATTCAAGAACAGCTGTTAAAATTGTCTTTATTTTTTTTTCGTTTGGCAAATTGTTGTTTCCTATTAATACAGTGAAAATTGTAATGATAGTTATAAATTAATATTGATGTTAGAATCGAAATAATGTAACATATCTCGACGGCGCTCACTATGAGAAGTCTATGTCGAGCAGTGGATTGAGATAGGCTGATGTTGACGATGAATAGCTTCCGCGTGAGCTCGTACGGCTGGCGTCGTCCTGCTCCTCCGAGGAGGAGGGCGACGACTAGACCGTCGAGCCGGCGGGGGCTCGATGACAGGCCTACCGCCGCGCCCGTACCAGGCGGGCTATTCGTCACCATGGGGCAGTGATTCATAGTGCCGCAATGGCGCCGCGTAGGATGTCGCAATTCATCCGTCCATCCTTGATGATGAAGATGATGATAAAATAAATCAGTAGGCGTGTGTAATCGAAAGAGTATTGAGATGGGTAAGGAAGAGGGAGACGAGGGCCGCGTGCCTGCGAGTGCGCGGAGGCGCGGAAGGGGCAGCGCGCGCACTGCAGCGTGCCGGCCGCCGCGCGCCCGCCGCGCGCCGCGCCGCCGCGCCAGCGCGCCGCGCCGCCGCCGTGCTCCAGCGCCTGCGCACACCCGCATCATACACGGCGCTCGCGACCGGCGACTGTCTACGACCACAGTTACGAGTCTACCGTGCTTGCGCTACGATCTACTTCACTGAACGATTAGTACTAAATAAATTAATATACATATTTTTGTAACTTCATATTTAAAGGATATCAAAACTACACCTATCAGAAAATTTTACAGATGTCTAATTTTAAAAATGTCTTTAAAATGTGTATAAAACTTTCGATTGGTAAAACCTGTAATCAATTATCCTTGTATACCATTGTGTTGTTCATCTGCCACCTCACTCACTGTCTATAATTCATATGATAGTAATCAACAACCCTTCTATCACTCCATTGCTAAATATGGGCGTCCTTTCGGTGTGAAAAAGGTTCAGGTCATAGTCAGACAAGCATGTCAAGAACAGGTCTCAAACTTCACACACCTAGAGAACATTCTGGAGAACACTGAAGCTTCCCCGTGATGTTATCCCTCACAATTTGTCTGCATGTACGTTTCACCCACTGTGCTGTGTATATAATCACTGCTATTAACAGCTGCACTGCTCACATACCTTGTGCGCGGTGAGCTCTTTGATAGCGTTGCATTTAAAGCGGCACATCTTGCAGCTGTACAGGTACAGCTTGAAGAGCGGCGACGACAGCAGCTCGTGCGCAGACGGCAGCTGCACCTTGCGCTGCGGCCTCTTCACCGGCCTCATGCTCGCGCGCTTTGTCTGAGCAGCCATCAGAGCCCTATTTTTAGATTTTCAAATAAATTAATAAACAATCATATAGAGACATCTTCCAACATATGGACATCTGATCCCAAAGTGGGCTCATATGGGACCCTCTCCTATGGTTACCAGATGGCTGACAAACTACCTACATATACAGAGTAAATATTTGTGCACATCACACAAATATTTGTCTCGAATGGGAAGTAATGATTGATTGAGTCAACAGGCCATTCAATGTAAAACCATCTCTTATGGTCTAAACACAAATGTGCTATACGCTACAACACTTGTATTCATGTGATCATCTTCTCATGTAATAATGACATGATCTCTAAAATATAAATACCATAATATATCGACTTAATAAAGTGTATTATTTAGCAGTAGTAGCATGGAGTCTGCATTTGTTCTCCGTATATGGCAGCTGTGCCCTGTATGCCAGCGTGGGGACTGTGGACACAACCCTCAGAGGAGGCTGCTGATGATATAGCAATAAGCTCACACCCTGTCCATGGGACACGTAACAAACAGATGAAATGTCGGGATATTAGCGGACTGGCAGAAAACACTGATGTGATGCCACATCACTATGTCAATAACTGGTCAGCTATGTAGCCTGTGTCCAACTGCCAAATAGTAGGTAATATACTTACTTTGCCTTCTGATATGCCTTTGCTCGTTCCAATATCTCAGTTGCAGTCATAGGAGCTTTCTGTAAATAAAAACAGATTTTTTAAACTTCTTAGGTTTTTGGCTATGACCTAGCTATTTCAGTATATTGAGTAACTCTTTGCTGTGGTTGTGAAAACTTTGAGCATACTAAGTAACTTATATTAGTGTGGGACTCATGGAGATTAGTGGTGAGTTTTGGGGCATTTATGATATCTATAGGGTGGATCGCGGCAGAAAACACAGTGGGGTAAGTCAACTGATGGTGCAGATGTGTATGCACAATGGTGACCACTTGGGACCAGATGGGCCGTCTCTCTGTATGCCATGTCTTTTAATATTCACAGAAAAATGGGTGGCTTATCTTACAAATTAGAACTTACTTTGAGCTCTTGTTTCTTGGCTTTGGGTGGCGGTGGCGGCAGTGGTGGCGGTGGCGATGGCGAAGGCGTAACTTCAACTGGCTGTGTTTGCCTCAATGACGACTGCAATAATACCAATGGTCCATTTTCACCTTCCACCATCACATATTCTTGGGTTTCTTGTTCTGAAATCCAAGAGTTATCCCTTAAGTACTCAATCCCAGAAGCATATATCAAGAGTGACTATTGCTCTACAAGCATGTCAGGTTCGGAAATTTTTGACACTGTGCATGGTGTGATCTATAAATTTAATATTATTACAGTTTAAAGGTCGACTTGCATGTTACTCATGCAACAGTATTTTTTCTGGGAATGTTATTCTGTTGTGATAACACAATATTATCTGTTATTGCTCATGTATATGCTATTTGTTTCAAGTGTTATTTTAATTTATCTGTCTATTATTAAATTGCATCACAGAAATGTTGCAAGAAATTTAACAGTGCTCATATTAGTGGGTTGGCTTTACCATCTCCATTGGACAGTACACAGGTGACCGTAGCATCAGATTGACTGCTGTCATTTTCACCGGTGCTGACCAATCTGTATGTCTCTACTCCATCTTCACCTCTGGAAGCAATAAATGAATACATTATGTATCTGGTGTATAACATAGAATGTCAAAGAAATGTTACAATATTAATTTAGATACCTGACCAACGTGAAGTTAAGCAGATCTACCATCATATTTTTGCCTGCGTCCAACACATGCATGTATTTGAGGTCCTCAGATCCATCGGAACTCGTCATTGCAATGTCTTCGTGCTGCTGGACATATTGTTCAAATACATATTACAACACTTATTATAAGTATAATAGACACCGACCTAGGTACTACTGGAGTGACAAAGACAAAAACTAAAAAGAGCTCTCCAAAAGGTATGTTGGCAAAGAGTAGTTCGAGATGGGATAAAATGGTTTTTAGTGTCAGAGGCCAAGATCTACTACGGGTTACTGGGCCGGCATAACTATAAGTACAATAATAAATTACCAGCAACTCTTACGATAGGGCTGTGTCTGCTATTGGAGAAGTCTGTGGTTTATTTCTACAAACTTAGTTTCAGTGCAAATACAAGTTTATGTACAACTATGTAAACATGTATGACTAAATGGATTTTCAGTTGAAAGAATCAATTTTTCTAATTAATGGTGCCACCTGTTTATATTGCATCTGTTGTATATAAGATAAAGGAAATGAAATATTTTCATAATGAAGTGTATAATGCAGTATGTTGCAAGACCACTTTCCCAGTTGATGATAAATGTTATGACAAATAATTTTTTTCTTTTCACTGACTCCTTGTATATTTCTCTCTGTGTTCATCATCTACAATGATCTATTGAATGACCTTTTGCTGTCATTTTACCGATACAACTATGTCTTCTTTCAGCTTCACTCTTGTATATATACATTTATGTAATTTACAATTTCTCACCTTTCCGTCTTTGCTAAAAGACGCCACCTCCACAATCTCCAACTGACCTGAAAGAACCGAATAAAATCAAACCAACAGTGATCAACTCAGCAATCGAAGTTCAAAACCACTGAACCTAAAGCCAGTAATTTTTCCATTTTGGGGCATCGTTAGAATTCTCATAATTATTAAAATATAAAAAACAGCTTACCATCTTTGAACTCCGCAGTTAATAGTTGTCCATTACTCTGTTCTTCATCAGACATGATTTCTGAAAATTGACAAAGTAGGTACAATATAACTTTCTTCATATGACTTACCTCCATTATTTTTCTTATTTTTGCCATCTGGGTCCTAGTTAAAAAACTAAGGGTAGGAATGCAATAAGATTTCTCTTAAAAGGTCTCAAACACAAAATGTACCTCTGCTCTCTAAACCCTAATACATATTTACAAACATTCTGTTCCACTACCAGTATATGGACACGTTTAAACCGAATATTTATGACATGTGCAGTACTCTGCATATGTTTTAAGTAGCTCCCAGAATTAAAATTTGTACCCTAACATTTTAGAATTCAGTATTACAGTTTGCTGAGGTTTATCTCTCGCAATAATTATGAAGGAAATCTTTTGAAGAAAACTTATACAGCCTTAATGTCATGAACAATGTTCTCTAATGTGTGTCAAACATAAGAACCCACACTCTGTATGAGCGGTAGACTTTGGTTTTCATAGGCCTCAATACGAATTTCTGATAATAACAGGATGAAAATTTAAGGAATTATAAACCATGTGAGGTCAGACTAACTGTATTTAAATTATTGTACAGCAAATTATACAGTGAACTGAAGAGAAGTCTTCTGTTTAGAAAAAGGCTGTAACACAGTTAATAAACTTCCCTAAATCAAAGTCCCTCCTACATCCATTGCAGACTTGGACTTAGCTCTCATTATCAATGTTGATGTTTATGGTAGTGTATGTATTATGTCTAAAACGATCAACACTGAGTCCTATTAACAACATGTATTGACTAACTCTAACACATCTACTTGTGGCCTTATTTGATTTGCAAATATCTAAACAGCTATTTTTACATAAAAATAGGCTGAACACTGGCATTAAAGGGATTCATTATATAGTTAATGTAGCAAGAAAAGAACAGTAGTACTTTCGTCTTAACAAATAAATTATGTGTAACATCTATGAGTAATGTTTAAAGCAAATAATGGCATACTTATTTATACACAATAACGCGCAATAGTGGTCATCCTATATGGCGTATAATATTGTCTCTATGCCATTGTAATGATACATAATTGAAATAATATAATTTGCGTTGTTATCATATTAAGGTGATTTTTATTCACAATCAAAATGTAAATATTGTAATGTAAAACTTGTCACTGGAAAACAATTTATTGCAACACCACAATCTTCGGTAAAGTTCGGTGTTTCTAGTATCTATAGAATATGTTTATAATTTTATTATTATTGCAACAATAGTCATACTTACCTTGATGGCAACAATACACTACTTTTTTCACAATTACACAGGCCCAAATCTACAAATTAGTCCTGGATATCTGAAATAACAAGAAAATCTATATCATACGAAGCAAAACCGCCATCTTAAATTGAAGCGCTTTCATATTTTTCAAAGTGTACAAAAACTAGATAGGGCAACGATATCTGTCATTATGCCAAAGTTGCCATTACTAAAAAGAAAATTGTGGTTTTTTTATTTTATATTTCCCTTTTTACAATAAACCGCTTTGTACCACTCATGCGTTGACAATTCACAATACTCCTAGTTTTTTTTGTACTAATGGAAATATTATTTTAAATAGTGCTGTTCAGAGACTTCTTTATTTGACTTTAGTTATATCTTTAACACAATTTAATCAGAATAAATTAATTTGCAGCCACAACGTTATGCATCCATAAATGTTACATGTGCATTCTTTAGGATTTCTACATATTAGCCAAGTGAATGTAACGTACAATATACATGTATGAGGAGTAGCTTATTACATCTTTACATCTCTCTCATACATAAAGATTGTCTCTTTCTACACGCCAATTTTGTAGAGTCGCTCAAAATGTAGAGTCGGCGGTTTGTGACAATTCGTACGTGTGACAACGCTTATGTATTCACTGACATTTATCACGTAGATTTATCTCAACCTATCTCTTTCTTTCTTACAGAAACACCGCAAGAAACGTCAAAAATTTTTATTTATGAATTACTGCAAATGTACACTATTTTGGTAGATAACAGTACAATAAAAATAAGGTTTTTTATTGACACAGTTATATTTTGTAAATCTCGTTACGAAAAGCCCTGTAAATTTGGAGAAATTTGCGTTTAAAGTTTCAATCCTGAATCACGCTATCGAAGTTTTTTAAACTATTCGTATATAAGGAAATTTCACTTCATGCTATGCAGGAGGTCCGTGGCTACTGCGTGAACCGGTGCTGGCAGGGAGCCGGTCTAGTTCCCTGCCATC
>DWFO01005902.1:0-10221 GCA_018246595.1 Mimoniades nurscia nurscia
TATTAATAAATTGTAGTGTTAAAAGTATTCTTTTGAGTTTCTTTGCATCTCCCGACTGCAGACACCATAACTCGCTGCTGTAAATAGATTCGAACAAGTGGGTCAACAAAACATGTTAGACGTACCTTCATACATAACGTTGACTGTGCGACTGTGAAACGCTAGGAGTCGAAGGAAGAAAACCGCTTGCGTAGACTGATGATAAATCGGCCGTAGGTATGTTATTGTTTGCGTGTGGTATTTTCGTCCACGTGGTAAATTGTGCCTTTTTATTATAGGTATCTTGACATTGACCAGCGCTGTACGTGATTTATGACCTTTGTGTTCAAGAGTTTCGTTTGCCTTTACGGGAGTAAAAGCCTTTTAAAGAGCGTTGCAGTCATTCTAGAATATTCAAGAGATTCGTGTATTAAAAATGTACGTAATTATGTCGAAGGTTAAATGAAGCGTATGATAAGGAATTTTGTAAATAGATGAGAGCAACATTGCATGTCCTTTAAGTTAAATTGGTCTTTGTAGCACGTTTTGAAATCACAAAACTGAGCTAATTTTATAAGCTTTAATAATGCATCCCAAGTATTTCTTCGTCACTCGACACTTCGAATATTTTTGTGTTGTTATTTTCTTTACGCTTGTATTCCTTTAAGCGGTAAGCACATAAGTGGAGTTAGTAGGTACACTTCCACGATCCACCTTTCAAATGTCACGTCATGGGAAACAATTATTATAAGGTATACCTACGGATTGATATTTTTTTACAACTTTTATAACACATCCGTTTGTAAAATTCCAGGTTCGTGAAGGATCTGGAGGACGGGTTCGTCCGGCATCGGCCGACCGCGCGGCTGCGCCAGTCCGCGTCGATGGGCGCCGCGTCCACGTCGTACAACGAGGTGATCCCGCCGCCGCTGCCGCCGCCGCCCGCCGCGCTCACGCAGGGTCGCCGCGTCGACAGCTCGCTGCGGCGGCTCGAGCGCGCGCACGACGACCTCTTCCAATTGTAGCGGTTAAAGCAGCGCAGGTGATGCAATAGTAATAATAATAATAGTCAGGTCGCCCTCACTTGAATGTTTGCTGAAAGATATCTGCGGATATTGGAGTCGCACTGAAGCTGAATTTCTTTACACATAAAACACGGAGATAAGAAATTAATAAAAAACACAAAATGCTAAAGTTTGATGTTACACATCAATAAAGTCACAGCACGCTGACTTTTCGATATTTTTCTTGTAGTATTCATAAATTTATTCATGAATAACTCATAGAACACCGCCGATGCGACGATAATTGCTATCGAAGAGCGGAGAGGGCGGGCTGTGATCGGTCTCATTTCTAAGACTTGAAGGCAATCTAGGCAATTTTAATTTTAATTTATTCCGCGTAGTCGTCTCGATTCAACAAGAACATGGTTTATTCTTAGAGTTTGATAATCGCAGGCTTAGCCTCTAATAGGTTATGACGCGTGCATTGTCGATGCATGACTGCACAGAAACCTTCCCACACACACCCCTACTACATCGTCAGGCCAAGTACCTACACACACTACACACAGAGCACACTACAAAATAACTCTCCCTGCAGACTCGACGTGTTTCTTTGACATTCACCACTCTCTCTTCATAGGTACTTATGCCTAAGCCGATTTCGATGACTTTTGAAATTCTCACTAGTTCTATCACTCAATATATACGTAGCTGTTTTATAATTTATAACGATGTGTCGCATTTAATTTATTTATAATGTCTCGAACGCGACCCGTTCACTACTCTACCCTTTGCTAACGTTTGATTAACGTGACAAATTCACTTGCAGATATGCGCGTTTGCAAGAATAAATGCGCGTCCGCACGCACGTCGGCGGCGCAGCACCGCCGACGGCGCGCCCCCGCGGGCCCGTCGCGAGTGATACTAGATTATAGTACTATATATCATGTATAAAAGAAATATTTAATACGATCTGTTTTGTATCCACGTATATGGCGCGTCTACAGCGCGAGCTTTGTTGTAAATGCGCCATAACGTTCTTGATAGGTTTATTTTATATAGATACCGCTATCAACTACGTTATATATGAGTGTACGTCTCTTGTCGCTATTTTCGCTTTAAATTTAACGTTAAATGACTATATATATGTGTATTATATGTTATATGTATATGTAAGTATGTATTTCGCACGACTGTTATGCAACTAAGGTTATAAATTAGAAATATTATAGTAACGAAGGAAATTATCATAGAAGTGATATATCATTTTTGACTAATTGTCGAGTTTTTAAAGTGGTAAGCTACCAAAGAAATATTATTGTAGATACTGGATATATGATATTGTGTAACATGTGGAAACTTTTGAATTTTCATTTAATGGATATAACGATGAGCGAATGAATTATGGCTATGTTCAAAACTCAGTATCACGGATGGTGGATGATGGATAATAAGATCCATTGTAAGTAGAATTGTTCTATGCAACTTCATGCAAATAAAATATTGGCGTACACACATATATACATACAATACATGTCGCAATTATTGGTTAATTACGAAAGACGTATATCGTCATTTAAATATGTAATATTGTTTAGATCAAGTACACCCGTATTACGTATGTTTTTGTGTGTAGAAGAAATGTTTTTGCAATCACAATTTCGCATTTTACATACGTACCTACATCAATTGCGGATTGCAAACAGTTTAGCTAACAATACAATACAATTATTTCTTATTGTAAATCAAAATACAACGAAATAGATAAAAAAGGTTTTACGAAGCGGAAAATACGTACACCAAAGGCGGTCACATAGTTATTGAGCGATCTCCATCAGACAATCTTTAGGTAGGAGCCTGTAACAGAAATCTGATACAGCGGTATAACTACTCTACAAGAAATATATAGGTATTTTATAAGTTTCATTAAAATAACAGCAAACTGGTCGCATCCACTCGCGTTATTTTCTAGAAGCCGGATATTACGAAGAAATCGATAAAATACATGTCATTATGTATATATGTATATACATATATGTATAAATGTTACATTATTCTAATTAATGTTAGTTGAACACTAATAAAATTATAATACGATAAATAGTCTACAATATACATGCAAATTAATTTTATGCAGTGTAATTATATTCTGTTTGTTTTGGTGAAACGTATTTGATTAAGAATGCATATTTAAATTTAATAGTGACTTGATTCTGCGTATCGCGAGCGGCCCGAAACTATGTGTTATCAGACCAGCGTTGCCAAACGTTCCGATTTTGGCGAGACGTCCCGATTTTTAAATCGAAATTAAATTTCCCGCGCAGGACAGGCTTTGTCCTGCTTTCGGGGATAACTCGCCCGTGCGTGCAGCGTGCTGAGGAAGCTTAAATATCGTGTTTTTATTCAAATACATTTATGTTTATTTTTGTTATCTATTGTCACGTCAACGCAATTTAAGACTTAAATAAAAATAAAAATATTTAAAAACTTCTAATTATGCACGTTTTTTTACTATGTCTCGCTATCAACGGAAGAATCCCGCTTTTTCACAGAAAAGGTTGCAAAATCCCGACTTGCCAAAAAAGTCTGGCAACACTGGTCTAGACAATCTAGACTAAACAGTTTAGAGTAGCTACTCTACATTGGCCAGTTTAAAAACTGCAACATCAAGCGTGTACCTCCCCCGAAGAGGTAGGCAGAGGAGTGTTGTACACTCATACGTTTCACCAGTTACGTTTACGTTCCATCATAGAATAGGAGGTGATATTACACTGGAACGTAGCCTCAAGTATAAATCGCATTGAATATTGTATAGAGATTGCGAACAATTCCTGTTGAAATCAATGTATTATTTACCTCTAAAACGAATATTTTTGCAAGTATACATATAATTGTCTGTAGTAAAAACCATGTATATATTTTTGAAGGTTGCTAAAATCTTTTATTGCTTTCGTTAGTAATAATTTATTTTGTTAGCAATAATACATTTTGTGTTTAGCTCTCTGTCGTTTCCACTTAGAATCGGGCAGTCCTATCCTACGTAATTTACAAGTACATATATCATACATATATGTATAACTGTACATATTAAATTATCAAAAATTATAATTAAATACATACATGGTTTTATTTGAATGGTTCCGTTGTAGGTACAACGTATACATGATATAATGTTATCTTAAGCAATAGTTCTATATTTTTATAGTTTAGCAAACTTTGTTGCCAACCCTTCACATTGCTATTAAATGGACTTGTCTTTAAAAATGTTATCCAGTGTATTGAAATCTAGCCAGTTTTTATAATACCGTGTAAGTATATGCAATATGTCACGACTATCTATGGTAAAATTGTTATAACTTCATAAGGCTCTGTTCACACTATCGTCCATTATACAGTTCAAAAGAATAATTTTGAATAATTTGAATAACAAAATAAATATCTTGAGATATCACCATATATGCAGCCTTCTGATCGCTAACTAGACAGAGCCTAGAGCTATGGTAACCAAACAGCTGTTAAGGGTATACTTTATAGATGTTTTCTTACACCGAAATGTGTTTCCTTTTATTAAGTAACAGAAAATAAGATTTGGTGTTTATATTTTCGATCTATTACAGTTACTATAGTTACAACTGGTTTTGTTCTAGTTACAAACTCGGTTAAAGGTTCAATATAAACTCCAGATCACTTAGTCCTATGACCAAATAATCTGTTTAAATTTATTTTGATAATTAGTAAAACCCTACATTCTCACCATAACCGTCGTTTTACTGGTAGAGAATGCCATTAAGCGTTAAGTCTTCTCTTGCTATAGGATAATAACAAAAAATAAATAAATAAAATGAAAGTATCACCGCTTTGTGACCTTGTTAATTTGTTAATATATATAACCGGTGATATGTAACTCTTCATCGGTCTATCATCATCATCTGTCTATCATCCTAATGCCTGAAGAGACGCTTGGGTCGATGTCGTTTATTGAACCTCATAGAATTGAGTGGTGAGTAATCTCTTTATTACGGGAAGATAGTGTGAATTGACCTTATATAACACGTATAAAGCGCGCCTGATGTGAATTCCTGAAATAATTTGCCTATAATTTAATTTTACCTATTAGTAAGGGCGATTTATAATGTTTAATTAAAAACTATTTTTACTTGAATTAATGTGTGTTTAAATATTCTATCGTTTCTAATAATAACCTAGAGTATATATGTACATATGTATGTAGACATGTATACTTTAATGTTGAGGGAGAATAATAGATGTTAATATTAGTGAAATGTTTCAGTACTGCGCTATGTAAGATGTGAATTGTGAACGAAGACATTGTCGAAGTTTCGAGAATGTGCAATTTTGTCGTTAACACTCATCGGTTGACCGATAGCATCAGTTATACATATATTACTATAAGTAAAAAGTGACAGGCGTTATACATATTTGTTATTATTTTAATGTCAATTTTATAAGATTTTTTCTGAACTTTTTCATTCTCATTTCTACTAGACAGTTTGAAAAATACACGATTATGTTGTATTATAGATCTTTCGTTTATAATGTGTCGAAGAAACTGGATTGTGTATTATGTTCTTGAATGAATTGTATGAGGTACATAATTATCTTCCGATATTGAGGTACGGCTTGCGTATTAAACAAAACGTATTGCCAAACTGAATATATGTCGCTCTCACTCGCACTTATAGGCTACGGGTGCGTCAACAAAACTTGAGATCAGAGCGGAGTATGTCTCTCTCTCCCTTGCACTTGTGGGTTTTATAGCAACTTGTAGTGACGCACAGCGCTCATCTCGATATTGTCATCGAAAAGCTTATAGAAAATTTAAAACATAAATTGAGTATGTTATCTGCTTCGAACACTTTTTTATCGATATCGACATCGCTTACACGTGCACATAGCCATGCAAAATATGATATCGACATTTGCAGTGCGATATTGTCTGTAGTACTGAATATTACATTGCTTTAATATCTTACTCTTCATATTGCACATACAATTTCTATTATTTGTAAATTAATCTATATTATTGTTACTCGACGACATGCTTAGTATTTGTATGAATTAGTCCAATAACCTGTGAACTCGAAAAGTATATTATTAATAGTTGAAGTAAAACTTATTCGCGTCCAATTTAAGCGCTGATTGGCCGAAATTGTTTAATATGAATATGGGGTAAATTTATTGATTGTAACATCTTTTTTTTACGTTAATCCTTATCAAGTTTTGGTACAAATGTTGGAAATGAAATGTTGGAGTCAAATCTCAGCGCTCAAATTAAATGCCGCTATCTTAATACTAAATTAATATTGCTTATTATTATTATTGATTGTTGTAATCGTTCATTCTACTACGTCCAATAGATTTGTATACTTGGTAAAAATATTTGACGATGATAAAAATATTGATCGTTGTTTCTCAGTCGTTTAAAGAGTCTATATTTGTTATATTTTAATTATTGTGCACTGGCATGTAAGTTATTTCGACTGAGAATTTAGCCGGCACTCGCACTGGCCATAAAGAGTCTGTTGAGGGCCCCGTCGAGAATTACAAATGTGAAGGAATTCATATATGTCATTGATGAGAATACTGGCCGATTAATCTCGAAACTACAGTATTGGTGACTTGACTTTTTGTATAACTTTGTTACTGGATAGTATTTTGGAAGTCACGTAACATATTGAAGCCTGACATTGACCGACCTATGTTTTCTATATGTACAAACGAATGAGCCCTTAGCAGCTCTTTTGATTTTTAGTTGGTGGTAAATTATTAATTTCTTATTACATTTTAAATCGAATTTGTTTTCATTATTCGAATGGTAAACTATGGCTTTAACATATCTCATTCTGTGTAAACCATCTGCTTCTACACATATTATTAATTTTTATAATAACAAGTATAAAATATAAGACTATACATGTATAAAATGTGGATAACAAAGTTGCGAATATTCAGTACTTATTCTAACCTTTCATTACCAATTGTTCAATCGGGTAAAAAATATTTAATTTTTTCTATGTACTGTCTTTCCGCCAGGGGGTGCAAGTGCACCACCTTGTACCCCGCTGCCGGCGCCCATAGTGTGAACGTATGTGATCAAAATTGAACGAGAAAATATTTATGATTAAAATCTAGAAATTATTAAGTGTACATCCATATAACCAGATTTATTTGGTTAAATCGGTAATATATCTACGCCCATAAAGTATGTAACTTATATTACTATTGTATTGAAATAGATAGAGCCAATTTGTACAGTGGTACAATAATAGTTGTACAATAGTACAATAAAAATTGTACAATAATCCGAATGTAGTGATGTAACGAGTGCTTCCAAATGTATTATTTTTAATTATACTGAAGTACTCGAGCGCGTACCTTTTATTACAACATTTTATTTTTTATATATTTTATATAAATATAACCTAAGTCGCGCTATCGATAAAAATGTTGCTCGAAGCTTTGTTTGAATTTATTTACACTTATATGAGATTAGGATTTTGACAAGTTGAGAAGGGTTACGTACGTACGTATGTAAAATAACCAGATTAAACATTTATTTATTTATTTATTTTATTTATTTATTCTTTATTGTAAAAATATTACAATGGGCGGACTTAATGCCAAATGGCATTTTCTACCAGTCAACCCAGAATATGTCGTTAGCATTCGCACTCGGTACTCCCCATAAAGAATACCAAGAATGCCAAGAATGCCAAAGATGCCAACGATGCCAAAGATGCCAAAGATGCCAAAGATGCCAAAGATGCCAAAGATGCCAAAGATGCCAAAGATGCCAAGAAGATATAAAAATGATAGATTAAATTATTTGATGATCCGCACCTCATAGATCGTGTACTCCTGGACCTGCTTCTCCATGAGAGCGCGCACGTACTCCATCTCGTCGACGCGGCTCCGCATGGCGTCCGTCTCATGCGCGCGTCTCTCCAGCGCCGCGGCGTCGTCCTGCATCTTGCGCTCAGCGCGCTCGCGCTTCTCTTGGTTCTCTCTGATAAACTGTTATAAAATAATATACCTACTGGTCTATAAATAAAGATAACAATCCGATCAATTAACCGCGTTAAGAAGCAGTGACAGCCAGTGACAGACAGTGGCTTGAAATTCAGGAGAAGAAGAAATTAACCATGAGCACCTTATTGAAACTAATGAAGGATTCTTTTAATAGCAGTTCCTTCTCACGAAGCTCTTGCCACTTAGCGTCCATGACCGTTCTATTAGCTTTCTCCTCCTCTCTCTTCAGCGCGAGCTTCTCATCTGCTTCCATGAGGTCGCGCCGCGCTTGTGCCATCAACACCTGCGGTGTAGGTCGCGCTACGTCCCAAACTGGATATTTTCTGTGGAAACATCTCATAAATTACTCGTATCACAACTCCCAATCACACATACGGTAGGTAGGTACCTCGTTACAAAACAAATAGCTAGTTTATTGGAAGTTTAAAATAAAAAAGTAACATCACGCCTGTAATCTTTGAAGAGACAGGCAGAGGAGTATAGTACACTCTCACCTTTCCCCAGTTACCTTTACGTTTCACTATGAAATAATTAGTCAGCTTATTACAGTTATTGCCATACATCGGGCACAAGTCCCGACTCCGCGTGACTACTAGAAATTTCTAATAGGAAATATAAATTAGAAAAATCCAAGAATAACCTTTCCTTGCGTGCGCCGCGTAAACGGTGAAAGTTACGCAAAAATCATGTGTTACAAAATTATTCCCCTCTAAAAGTTCTAAAGAAAAGTCCGCATATATTTAGCTTTTAAGGTTGACTTACTATAAACCCATTAATGGTAATAAAATTATTTCTAAAATAATACATTCTTTGCGAAGGTGTTTAAATAAATATGATATGAATCCTTATTTATCACAGGCACTTAATTTTAAACAAAATTGCCTTTGACAGCATGTAAATTCAACGAATATGTAAGGAGTTATCATAGTTTTAAAATAACTATGCAACAAAATAATGGTTAAATACCACGGGTGTAGTTACGCGCGAGAGGGCGCTGGCCGACTGTGTCCTAACTCCTGTAACAATAATGTGGCTAGCTGCCTATATATACTCTTGGTGATCACAACGTGATGTTCTTAAAATTTTAATAGATTGTTCTCTAATTAAAGCGGGTGAAATAGCGGGGCACAGCTAGTAGATAATAAAATTCTTTATCTATGCAGGATAATAACATATTTAAAAGAAATCATTATATCTCATTCGTAATTTTAGCGTCCCTTGCCATCATTATACCTAAAACGACCTCTCCTCTTGCCTCATTTAATTGCCGGCCAGCATTGATGCGTGTATCGACGAAAACTTAAAAATAATAGGTACGTATTTTGGTTTCAATCGCTGTTGAAGTTTGTGTCACTGCAATCACTGATCTCAAATATAATCCTTCGTAAAAGGTCAAAATGAAACCAAACAAGTATTTTGGATGAAATGTAGTTTCTGAAGATGTTTAAATCCAATGTATATTACATTGTATTTAAACATTGATTTTTTTTATTGCATAAACTGACAAACAGACTAATGGGCCACCTAAGACCTAAGTAGTCACAATTGCCTATTGATATTTGCAACACCAAAGGTATCACCAACGCGTTGTTAGACTTAAAGGACTTTGTTAACCTTAAATCATTTGCTAAATTGCTGTTCAACTCACTTTACCATACGGGCACTTTCCATCAAGGACTTGTAGTATTCGGAACTACATTCCACCGGAGGCCCATGGGGTATAGCTATAGGAGCTAGATCCTTCATGGTTTTCTTCATTTCCGTGATTGCAGAAAGTATAATATAGGTATACAACGACTTTTTAAAATGCTGTGTGAAAACCAGTGTAAAATAACTGATAAAAATTAATTTACTCAACAAAATCTTTCTTGGATATGATAAGTAAGAAACAAAATTTGTTGCTTAGCTACATATATTAATTTAAACTATAAAGATGGCAATACTCGAATGCTTAAAATTACGGTATGGGCGCGTTCCACTAAGGGTTCACAACGATCACGCCCACAACAACGGATTTTACCTTTCCACAAGTCCCAAGCGTTGAAATCATAAACCCAAGTGGAATAGATTATGGGGCGTTTAGAGCGTTGAAGTTTAATTACAAGGTTAGGTTACAATGTGTAAATATTAACAATAAACTTTAATAATTATTAGTTAAATTGGTTTATATTTGAAAAAAAAATTATAT